>CP139505.1:22570733-22787583 GCA_021014915.2 Artemisia tridentata subsp. tridentata
TCCGTTTAAGTATGGGCTTATACATAAAACTTCAAATAAAATATGGAATACTAATTTGGTTAGTGTGTAGTAGATTATGTGTTTTCTTAGGCTGGGCACAGTCTGTGACCCAAGCGACCTGGGTCACTAGCTGCCACGTCAGCTTTCTCTCTTCGGCGGCCAGAAGCGACCAACCTGCCACAGTCAGTGACCTACTTTTTTTTTTAATCAAACATTTAAAATAAACTTAAAATTCATTAATAATAAAAACATTACATATATTATTCAATTAAACATTAAAAACATTAAGTAAATTATTCAAATAAAAAAAAAATTACAAAAATTCTTCATCGTCGTCCTCATCGTCACCATCACTACTGTCTTTGTTTCCATTCCCTTGATTGACTTGATTTCTAGGATTTCTCCAAATGTGTTCAATCAAATCAGATTTTAAGTTTAGATGAGTTGATGAGTCTATAATCTCCTGGGTAGCTATTAACGATTCTTCATGCGTTTTTAAGGGATCGTGATCATGATGGCCCTCACCTTCGAACCATGTAGGACATATCGCTCGCTGCTTGTCTCGAATGATCATATTATGTAATATGATACATGTATATATAATATCTTGGAGATCCTTTTTATACAGCCCTCGTGCCAGAACTTTAAGCATTTTCCACTTCTTCTTCAACACACCAAAAGCCCGTTCCACATCTTTCCTTTTTGCTTCGTGTTTCCTCTTGTACAATATTCTTTTTTCATCACCCGTGGGAGGATTTGAAATGGACTAAATAAGAACGGACCATTGCCAGATTCTCGTCAAGAGAATCAGGAACGGCCGCGTATCCCAATTGACGAATTACCGCAGTACACTTGACCAACGGGCTAATACTAGGTGCGCCCATAGCGTCAACAGTTTCTTGAAAATAAGGAGGATAATCGGTTACCTCTCGAACAATTTCTGTGAAAAGTTCTCGGCTCATTCGAAATCGCTGACGGAATGTTCTTTTGTCGAACTACGGGTTTTCGAAGAAGTATGCTGCCACTAAACGATTACGAGCACCCTCATGATCCCTACGTATGTACCTTCGTGGAACTTTTGGCTATGATGTCTGGTAAGCGTTCCAACAATACTTCCCGAACTCAAGAAACTCACTCAGAACTTCATCATCGTCGGAAGACGAAGAACCGAATAATTGCTCGTAAGACGTAGACATAATTAAAAAAATATGTTCGAAGGTATTGATAGAAATGTTGTTTGAATATGGATGAGAAGTTTTTTGAATTGTGTATTTAGATGTGTGTTTGATGTGGGTATTTATAAGGTTGAAAAAGTTTTCTTTTTTTTTAAACAACTAACCGTTTGTAATGTTTGGAATTATTGGAATTGTGCAAGTAATATAGTTGGTCGATTTAACGATCGATATTGGACTTCACAAGCAACCGACCGATCCATTGCATCCCAAGCGACCGACTCCATAATCGGTCGGTTTTCCAAAACTAATCTGACCGATCGATTTTGTTCGGCAGACTGCGAGTAGCCTTATGGGTGTTTGCTAAATTAAGTGGTGTGGGCCTTTTCTATATTAACTTATTCAAGAGAGACAAGTGTTTGAAAGTCCCCCCATTAAGATGCATTAAGGGATGGGCCCACTCATTAAGTGGGAATAAGGGGAAAAAAACACCCCATACCTAACCAACATTTAATCAAAAGTTAAGGAAACACATTCATTATTATCCATGCCTATGCCAAATACCGTGATCAAATTTTATCCAACATAAGTTGAAAGAGTTGTTTAAAAGATGAATATATGTTAAACAAACATTAGAAGTTCTTGATTACAATTAATAACATGAAACTTGAAGTATAAGTATCTAAAAGGATTATAATATTTCATGAAACCAAAAGAAAATTAAGAGAAATGTAGGATCAAGTGGTTAACACTCTTGCCTCTGGAGACAGAGGTAAAGGGTTCGATCCTCACTCCTTGCAAGGCCGGAGGCCCTTTTCTACCTTTGGTATAACCGGAAGCAGCCTCTCTACCTTAGGCAGGGGTAAGGTTGTCTACGTCTCAACCTCCCCCAAACACCGTGAAAGACGGTATTAGAACCAATAACCCGTGGAAGACGGTATTGGGAGTTACTTTTTTTTATAAAACCAAAAGAAAATGATGTAACGCAATGCTCACACATAGTCAAAACATTTTTTCGTTTAAAAACATAGTCAAACATTTTGCTACACATATAATATAATTCTATGAGTAAATTACATAGATGGTCCCTATGGTTTGCGTTGACTTTCATTCTTGGTCAACAGTTACTAACTCTAAAAACTCTTAACACCTGCTATCCTTTGACCAAACTGACATTAAGTTTTACCGTTAAATCTCCTCATGTGCAAGTCATATGAGGGTAAATTGGTCTCTTTCTTTCCTTTTTGGCCCTACTTAACTATCAGTGCTCAGTCTTTTCTTTTTATCATTCTCACACAAACATCACCTAATCTCCATCTCATTTAAAAACATGAACAAAACACATTTTTGTGTTTTCTTTATCTCCAAACACCACACTCAAAATCCCATAACTCTCATAACTTATATATGAGTCAAACTATCAGAAAAACAAATTTTGAATTAATAGAAACATCTAGTTGTTCAAGAGGTATGAGTGATGAATCTTGGCATATGTTTATAAAGAATGTATCTTGGGATTATAATGTATGTACGAAAAAATGCTTTTTATGGACCAATAACAATACTACCTCCCTCCCAAAATAAGTGTCCAGTTTGACTTTTCAGAGTCAAACTGGTTCAACTTTGACCTTAACTATTTTTGTAGGTGTTATATAATATTTGATGCAAAATATATAAATGGATTGTGTTTTAAGTGTATTTTTCAATGGTATAATTATTCATCAAGTATTATATAACACAAAAAGAAATATTTAAGGTCAAAGTTGAACCAGTTTGACTCTGAAAAGTCAAACTTGACACTTATTTTGAGACGGAGGGAGTAATAATTAGCAAAGTACTGACATAGTTTGGTCTTTTTATATATGTATTTTGATTTTGTAATAATTTTAGGCGATGATTGTTGTGGATATGGTGAATGGAAAGGTAGGCGGATGAAAATGAGAAAAAAGACGAGGAAATCTGGTGGGTGGATGTTATTGGGATCAAAATACTAGTAAAAAGACTATTTTACCCTCATGTGACTTGCGCATGAGGGCTTTAACGGTCAAATTTAACATCAGTTTCGTCAAGGGACTCTGGGTGTTAAGAGTTTCAAAGTTAGTGACTGTTTGTGCAAACAAAAGTCAAAGGACTAAAGGTGAAAGTCAATGCAAACCACAAGGACCATCCGTGTAATTTACTCTAATTTAAGAAATGGTAATTTGAACTGATCTATAAAAACTATGCAACTAAAGTGTAAAAAGTATCTTAAAGGATTATAATATTTCATGAAACCAAAACAAAATGATGTAACACAATGCCCACACAGTCAAACATTTTTTTGGGTAAAAACATAGTCAAACATTTTGCTACACATAGATTATAATTTTAATATACACACCAACAAAAATCTCGAAACAGTATCACAATGTATGCTTCTGTATTGTGAGGATCATGTTCAAATGAATAATATTAATGTTGCACACCAACTGTTTGATATAATGTTTGTTTTTTAATAGTGTTGTAAATTGGTGATGTTAGTGTGACCCTTTGAGACTTGTTACTAGTTAGAATTATGTTGTGGACTTCAATTGCCTTTAAGAAAATGGTCTTTTATTTAGTGGAGATTCGGTTTTTGTTGAGCGAAATCGGATAAACATCAAAGTGAGCATCACATGTTGTGATAACACAGAGTTTTGCTTTAGATAGTTTTTATAGTTTAATCAACGTTTATAGTTTAATCAACGTTTATAGTAATCAAGAAGATGGTATAACAAGTGTTTGATGAAATGTCTATTTGAATAGTGATACAAGTTGGTCATATTACTTATGCTCATGTGACTTGTTGTTGGTAAACATTGTGTTGTCGATTTAATTGACTTTCTTTTAGTGGAGGATTCAATTTTTATGAAGTGAAATTGAATAAATTTGATGAAGCGAAAAGTGTACCGCTTTTAGGGGGTCATTTAAGCCCTAAATCGTATTTATTTGATCAAATATTGCCCTAAATCATTCCTTTTGTCATTTTAGGTACTTTGGAGAAGAAATCTGGAAAAGGAAGCATTTTGGAGCATAAAAGTGAAGAAAACGACAAAGTCTCAAAATCGGCTGGAAAAGTACCTTTGACGGCGTCAGGGATTGTTCTAGACGGCGTCATGGCTTGGCAAAAGAGGTGGATATGAAAAATACACATGATAAGCCAGGGAATTTTACAATGGGAAGTCTGACGGCGTCACCCTTTAAGGTGATCAAGGCCATCACGGTTTAAGTTAGAGCGAGACGGCGTCAACCTTTGATAGGCCAGAGCGGATTTTGGAGCACTAAAGAGGGACGGCGTCAGGAAGACCATCCGGGAACCCTAGACACGGCGAGGTGACGGCATCAAGATCTACAACGTGACACCGTCAGCCACTAAGTTCTATATATAGTTTTGCAATTTTTTGTCATTAGTGTGCAACTTTGTGAGGAGAAACCCTAAGACGAATTTCTGCCATTTTTTAAGGGTTTTCATACCCTTGGATCTCCCATGTTTAATTGAAGATAAGTTTTCATTTAATCAATCAATATGTCTATGTGTTGTTTGATTATATCTTGTTCTTGTCTTTTAATTAACATGCTAGGCTAGATTTATCTTGAGTTTGCTTAGATCTAATGAAACCTAACTATTGATTATTGGTTATTAGTGTGTTATTAATTGTATTGGATGATTGTTTATCGATGTTAGGCTTAAGAAAACTGGCTAACTTCCTATTCGGTAACTTGCTTGAACGTCTTAAGAAACATGAACCAATGCGTACTAAGGTTTTTATGGTTGTATTTAATGCATGCGCGAATTCTAGTGATCCCATGTTAGGAGCTTCTTAGCCGGCTCGACATAGGAGTGAAGTAGGAGCTTGTAGAGTTGGGGAAGTACGTACGCCACCCCACGATTGGTATTAAGGAATACACCCGTCATCCACGCAATTAATACACACTAATCAACCGGTAAAAGATAGTTAGGGAGTAAGGAAATCTAAGTAAACACATTTCTCTCCATATAAGTTTCACAACCTTTTCATTTTCAGTTATTTTATTTTATTTGCATTTGTAGTCATTTGGGTTAGTTGACTAGCAACTAATTCCGCCCACTCTTTTAAACCCGAGATTTTACTTGCTTTCATAAAATTATAAAAACACAAAAAGAATCTTCCCTCACCCTTAGACCTATTAGAATAGTTTTTCAATCCTAACGACACTATTCCCTGTGGAGAACGATCAATCCCCCGTACTTACCACTGCACTATACTACATCGGTCAGGTACACTGCCTGGTGGGGTTGTAAGCCTCTTGAGATCCCTCGAGAGGTAAAACCTGTTGTAAGGTCGCAAAACCACGCATCAAGTTTTTGGCGCCGCTGCCGGGGAATAGTTATTGTTTAGGTTGAATTTTTATTTTATTAGGTCTACTCACTAGATTCCTTTCTAGTGAGATTTTTGTTTTATTTTTCTAGGTTTTCTTTAGTCTATCTTTTTTCTTCGTTTCTTTGTTCGTAACCATTAGCATCCAACATCATGGAAGGTGGTAATATCTTTGATCCCAACAACCCACCACCACAACAACACCCACCTCCTAGAGCCCGTACCTTAGGAGACTACTCCCGTCCTAGCCACCATGGCTATCGAAACACCATTGAGCTCACTCAAGGAGCCAATGTCACACCCTTGCGATCCGACACCATCCGGTTGGTGCAAAGCGGATGCGCATTCCATGGACTTCGTTCCGAAGATCCTAACCAACATCTCAAGGACTTTCTCAAAATCGTTGATTCCATAGACCTTGATGTTGCCACTCGAGAGATGACCCGACTGCATCTCTTCCAATTCTCTCTGCGGGACCAAGCTAGTCAATGGCTAGAGCGTCTACCCGCAGGATCCATCACCTCTTGGGATGATCTCACCACTCGTTTCCTCGCTCAGTTTTTCCCACCCGGAAGAACTACCAAGCTAAGGAATGATATCTTGATGTTCCAACAACGTCAAGGCGAAACCCTCTACGAGGCATGGACTCGATTCAAGGACTTACTCCAAAAAGTCCCTCACCATGGCATAGAACTTTGGCTCCAAATCCAAATCTTCTATGACCATATCAATCTTTCCACGAGGCAAACCATTGACCAATCGGCTGGTGGTAAGCTACGTGATCTAAGTGCGGAACAATCATGGGCTCTCCTAGAAGATCTTGCTCTTTATGACAACGAAAGTTGGAGTGATCCCCGTGATTTGAATAAAACGGTCAAGGCAATATCTTTGCCTTCGAACAATTCAAGCACTTCCGACCGTAGGATCATAGAACTTGAAGACCAAGTCAAGTTTCTTATGAAATCCTACGAGGCTCCTAAACCTTCAAGCCAAGTGAACAAAATCACTTCTTCATGTGAATTATGTAGTGGTCCCCACGACACTCATGATTGCGTGGAACTCCCCGAACAAGCTTTTGCGGACTACGCATCCTCGCGTACCGACGGAGCGGGAGACAAGTGGTACACTTTCAAACCCGAGCCAAACCCCTACGGTGATTCATACAACCCCTCATGGAAAGATCACCCAAACCTTAGGTGGAAACAAAACCAAAACGCACAACAAACCAATTCTTCCAACACACCTAATCGTTTCCAATCAAGCGGTTCCAACTCGAACCGTACTTTCAACAACAATCCTTCCAGCAATGGTAGTACCAATAACTTTGAAGGATTGATGTCCCAATTTATGGCATCTCAAGAAGCTCGTTTAGCCAAGTTTGAATCCGAATTCAATCAACAACAAACGGAGATGACCAATAAAATTGACAACTTATTGAAAGCCCTCAATAACCAAGTGCTATCACCTCCACATAAGGACACTAGGAACACAAATAGCGGACCCCAAGTAAAAGACCCCTCTTCATCCAAGCACGTCCACTTCGTCAACAGTGTCACTATCAAACCAATTGATAGGAATGAGGATAATAGTGAACCTGAGGATGAGGTTAAGAAAGTCGAGGTTGATAAAGAAGTTAGGAAAAGTGAGATTGAAGAAGTAGATGATGATGAGGACTACTTCAATAGGCTACCCACTAAGGAAGAGCGCGCATATCATACAGACTTATTCGATGACCCCGAGACACCATACTTCCTAGGTAGACCAATTATAAAAATAGGCGATCCTTCTAATCTCAACATACCATGCAACATCGGACATTTGCATGTGTGGAAAGCTTACATCGACCTTAGATCGCCCATAAACATCATGACTAGAGCCCACTACAACTTAATAATGAAAAATCAACTTGGGTATAGGATGTTACCTGATAAGGGTTGGATGAGTAACTTCACGGGAAGAGTTAAGGGATTACCGGTTTATGTAGGAAACTTCACCTATGTCACCGACTTTGTAATTGTAGAAGATATCCGCCCAATAGTCGATGCATCCTTAACTCAAGTAGTTTTTGGAAAACCATTTGTTGAGCTCTCTAGAATGACTTATGAACCTTCCTTAGGGATAGTTAGATTTAAGGATGAGACCGATGAGGTAAACTACCAAATGCCATATAAGATAGAACAATTCCAACACTTGTCAAATGTTGAGAAGGAGCTTAAGCAAGCGGTCTACTATAGGAATGATGAGGATAGAAATAAAGGAGTAGACTATGTTATGGAAAGGATATCCGGTTTCTACAAGGATTGTTTGAAGTTAGGACCGGAATATAAAATCGGAAATGAGAATGGCCTAGGAACCGTGACCAATGATGGAGTCACGTAATGTACGGTGACTTTGAGTCTAGCTACAAGACTCGTTAATAAAGAAAAGCGCTTCTTGGGAGGCAACCCAAGCTTTATTTGCTTTGTGTGTTTATTTATTTGTTTATTTGATTTTATTTGTTTCCGTATGTATGTTTAATTTTTATTATTATTGATTCATGTTCAAAAGTAAATTGTGAAAATGCTTTATCTTGTTTTTAACTTCGTCTTAACTACATATAAAGGTATTTTGCAAAAGATAAGTGTAAAGGAAATCCAAATCGGTTTATTATAACACAAATGAACATGAATCGTAATAATATTAAATTAACATACATATTAGTAATTGTTTGAGTCAAATGCTTGTATCGAGTCATAATGATATTTTGCAGGATTTCCAGGAAGTAAGGTATAGGTTTTTCCAGAAATTTTCCGGAAACGTAACATGAGAATTCTGTCAGATCATTTCTGACGGCGTCAGGATTTACAACCTGACGGCGTCAGGTTTCAATTTTCTGAAATTTTTGAAAGTTTTGTTTTCATAAAAAGTTTTTATTAAATCTATAACTTATAAACTCCAGGAATCTGCAAAATTATCATTCCACAAGCATTATATCCTTATATAGAATTTATCCCGCCGATGTTATGCAGGTTTTCGTGTTTGTTTTCTCAGGTTTAACAGGTTATTTTGGACAAGGAGATGTATGTGGAATCAAGCTTTTGGCGATGCATTAGTCTTGGAGCTTCTACATTTTCTTGGAAGAAGATCTAACCATGTTACCACATTATCCACCGAGCGAATTAGGGGAGTATTTGATTTCATTCTTTTACCTTATTACTTTTACATCTTGTTATTTGAACATTGGGGACAATGTTCATCTTAAGTGTAAGGGGGGTAAAGTACGATACTTCAGAGAATACAATTACGCTTGATTTTTGTTTGTTTAATGGTAGATGTATAATAAAACTGAGATAAATACCTGTTAGGGCAATTTTAGTGCCAAATTTAAATTTTTTTACAACATATAGGAGTGAAACTTTGATCTTAATGAGCGTCTCACGGATAGGAGTTATATGACTAGCACAAAAACCGTACCGCTAAAAAATTTTCCACCCCCAAATATGTGAGGTTCGCCCCTAGAATTGGTAGGAAAAGCATTTATGCTATGATGTGTGTACCGGTAGCACTTAGATTCTAGAACTTGCGTTAGGACCATTCCGAGGCCACAAGTGAGACTACATTCGTGTAGTTAGATTTACTACATGATAAGAGGCATTAGGATTAACCCATTGTTTTACACCTGTGTTTTTGTTATAATTACGTTGGCTACATTGGTCAAGTAATTCTCCCACACCCTTTGCGTTGTACTCATTTTTAGTACACGATACCCCTAGTACACCCCTCAGAGCCTATCTTTTCGTTTCGACCTTTAAGCATTTTACTTAAAGGAAGAATTTGTTACACCCCACTTAAATGTACACCCAAATCGCCTTAGCCTACCTTGTATGCACTCATCTTTAGTGCATTATTGTGACAACATTTGTTTAAACCCCAAGTTAAATATCTAATTGATTACATGGTTGCTAAGTCGAGTCATATCCTAGTACATATTGTTTTGGGACGATTGGGACTCATGGGTAAAGTACTAGTGTAATGGAGTAATGGGGAAGAACTACATTATTACCCCCATATGTGCTAAATATTTTAAAAGTACTCCAAGTGTTTCGATTATCTTAATTCGAGTCATTAGAATAGTTAATTGTAAAGTTATGTAAAAGTTCAAGTGTAAGGGGAATGCAACGCCCCTATGATGTATTATTTTGGATGGTAGGGCAAGAGTGTATGAAAAAAAAAATCGAAAAAATCAGGAAAAATACTAAAAAATGAGAAAAAGAAAAATAGAAAAAACATACGGACTACCATCCCGTTTCATTTTATGTTTATTTTATTTTGTTTTTAGCTTAAGTCGAGTCTAGTCTTGGCTTAGCAACGCCATATTTTACATGTAATTAATCAAGATCTTTAACTCGCCACCAGTAAAATATCCCTTATCCAACAAAACCGTGTTTATCATATCCCTACACCTCACGTTATAACCCATGTAAAAGCCCTCTTTGATAGTTTATCTTAGGTGCTTACGCCTAGTGGAGGAGGTTTTCGATCCTTTCCCAAGCCTATGGTAATCTATTTGCTATGACAGGTAGTGAGAGATATTATCCGTTTTCATTTATGAGATTTATTTTGATGACACCTGAGAGATGTGAGTATTTAAACACTACTTGTGAGGTGCTAGTTTGTAATCTCCGTGCTTATTATGATTAAAGTGGAACGACTATTTATTGTAATTACTTTTATATTAGCATTAAATGACCCCTAACTTGTATTTTGACTAGAATAAAAGCGCATTTGCTTGAGGACAAGCAAATCTCAAGTGTAAGGGTATTTGATGAAGCGAAAAGTGTACCGCTTTTAGGGGGTCATTTAAGCCCTAAATCGTATTTATTTGATCAAATATTGCCCTAAATCGTTCCTTTTGTCATTTTAGGTACTTTGGAGAAGAAATCTGGAAAAGGAAGCATTTTGGACGTTTTTGGAGCATAAAAGTGAAGAAAACGACAAAGTCTCAAAATCGGCTGGAAAAGTACCTTTGACGGCGTCAGGGATTGTTCTAGACGGCGTCATGGCTTGGCAAAAGAGGTGGATATGAAAAATACACATGATAAGCCAGGGAATTTTTTAATGGGAAGTCTGACGGCGTCACCCTTTAAGGTGATCAAGGCCATCACGGTTTAAGTTAGAGCGAGACGGCGTCAAGCCCATTTCTGACGGCGTCAACCTTTGATAGGCCATAGCGGATTTTGGAGCACTAAAGAGGGACGGCGTTAGGAAGACCATCGGGGAACCCTAGACACGGCGAGGTGACGGCGTCAAGATCTACAACATGACGCCGTCAGCCACTAAGTTCTATATATAGTTTTGCAATTTTTTGTTATTAGTGTGCAACTTTGTGAGGAGAAACCCTAAGACGAATTTCTGCCATTTTTTAAGGGTTTTCATACCCTTGGATCTCCCATGTTTAATTGAAGATAAGTTTTCATTTAATCAATTAATATGTCTATGTGTTGTTTGATTATATCTTGTTCTTGTCTTTTAATTAACATGCTAGGCTAGATTTATCTTGAGTTTGGTTAGATCTAATGAAACCTAACTATTGATTATTGGTTATTAGTGTGTTATTAATTGTATTGGATGATTGTTTATCGATGTTAGGCTTAAGAAAACTGGCTAACTTCCTATTCGGTAACTTGCTTGAACGTCTTAAGAAACATGAACCAATGCGTACTAAGGTTTTTATGGTTGTATTTAATGCATGAGCGAATTCTAGTGATCCCATGTTAGGAGCTTCTTAGCCGGCTCGACATAGGAGTGAAGTAGGAGCTTGTAGAGTTGGGGAAGTACGTACGCCACCCCACGATTGGTATTAAGGAATACACCCGTCATCCATGCAATTAATACACACTAATCAACCGGTAAAAGATAGTTAGGGAGTAAGGAAATCTAAGTAAACACATTTCTCTCCATATAAGTTTCACAACATTTTCATTTTCAGTTATTTTATTTTATTTGCATTTGTAGTCATTTGGGTTAGTTGACTAGCAACTAATTCCGCCCACTCTTTTAAACCCGAGATTTTACTTGCTTTCATAAAATTATAAAAACACAAAAAGAATCTTCCCTCACCCTTAGACCTATTAGAATAGTTTTTCAATCCTAACGACACTATTCCCTGTGGAGAACGATCAATCCCCCGTACTTACCACTACACTATACTACATCGGTCAGGTACACTGCCTGGTGGGGTTGTAAGCCTCTTGAGATCCCTCGAGAGGTAAAACCTGTTGTAAGGTCGCAAAACCACGCATCAAAATTGTAGCTACCAATGTCATTATAACCGGAACCCTTTTTGTTGCTCTGTTTATGGTTTAAGACGCTTAAAGTTCAAATGTGTTTATTGACTTATGAGAGATGGGGTTTATACTTTTATCATGATTGTTTGATTGTATTTGTACTTGAACAAGCCTGTGATACGGCGTAGTAGGATTCTGATACTCATAAATGTAATGGTGTTTTGACATTTCTTTGTTGACCTTGTTATCTGCTCTTGAGAAGAACTCGTACACCATTATCTTGTCCTCTTGATATCTTCGTATGCATGTTTGATATCCTAATCATGAAACTGATGAGATTTTTAATCTAATATTGGATCGAATTTTATAGTTAGTCAAAGTATTATATTTTTAATCTCACCTGCACCCAAAAAAAAAATAAAAATCAATTTTTTTTTTTTTAACAAATTGATGGAAATAAAAGATGTGTTTTTTGAAAAGATTTTTGGTGGTTGTTTTTTGTCGGATTGAAAAGTTAGGGTTCGGGTTTTGACAAAGTGGAGGGAAATTCTTAACACCCGCAGTCAATAACTCTGAAACTCTTAACACCCGCAGTCCTTTGACCAAACTGTGACAAATGGTAATTTTTCCAATAATATTTTAATAATAAATGTTAATTTATTATTACCTGATTTACAAATTTAACATTCATGTGCTTACACAACTAATTCGGGAAACAAAACCCCACCTTGTAGCATACAATAACTCACCAAAATAATTTGATTTTTTCAAAAAAGATAAAATTTTCACTGTCTGACATTTACAGACCTCAACATAACAAAAACGAGAGGTTATCTCGTTTTCCTGAAAGATGACACCACACGCGTATCGACACCACATCAGTAATGAATTAATCTCAAGATTTATTTTAGAATCAACAAACTCTATTTTTATATCAGTTTTATAAAAACGTTCTTGGAAATATTATTCTTTGCATCTACGCCAAACCGGGACACCACGTTACACCAGTGTTCAACGGGACACGGGGTACACACGACACACTCTTTAACAATAAAACAAATTCTATAAGGCTGCTTGCAGTAAGGCGACCAAGTTCTCCCATTTTTCTCTGCCACGTCAGCTTTCTCTCTCCAACGACCTACAGGCGATTATGTGCCCCAGTAAGGGCGACCAAGTTCAGGTTTTTTTTTTTTTTTTTTTTTTTTTTTTTTTTTTTTTTTTTTTTTTTAATTTTAATTATACATTTTTAAACACAAACTCAAATTTTATTAAAAATTAAAACGTTACATAATAATTCAAATAAAATAAAACGATTACAATAAAATTCAAACCACACTAAAACATTACGATACTAAAACGACTAATCTTGATTATGACGATTCCAAATGTCTTCTACCAAATCGGCTTTGAGGCTAAGATGAGTTTCTTTGTTGCATATCTCCCTGGTAATTTCTAACGATTCCACATGTGTTCTTATAGGATCATAAGAACGATGCTGCTCCGCTGGAAAGAAAGTGGGAGATATCGCCCGCCCTTCGTCCTGAATTATCATATTATGTAATATGATGCATGTGTACATTATTTGAGATAGACGCTCTTTGTCAAACCCTTTAGCCGGATGTTTGATCATTAGCCACTTCTTCTTTAGTACACCAAAAGCACGTTCCACATCTTTTCTTGCTGCTTCGTGCATCGTCTTATACAATATACGTTTCTCATCACCCGTCCCTGGATTTTTAATGGACTTCACAATAACAGAGTATTTCGGGTATATCCCATCAGCAAGATAATATCCCCGTTTATAAGGCACCCCGTTAGCATAGAATTCCACATCCGGTGCTCTCCCCGTTTTGAGATCATTGAAAATGGGAGATTTACGTAAAACATTGATGTCATTATTCATCCCTGCGACACCAAAGAACGCATGCCAAATCCATAAATCTTGTGAGGCGATCGCTTCCAATAAAATGAAAGGAGTAGACCCGTGATCACCCCTACAAAATTGAGCTTTTAAAGCATGTGGGCAGTTCTCCCACATCCAATCCGTACAATCAATGCTTCCTAGCATCCCAGGAAACCCATGCCTTTCGTAGTGATGATCATACAGTTTGTCAATGTCAGTAACCGTCGGCTTCCTCAAATACTCTGGACCATATAACTCCATGATGGCCTCACAAATTTTTTGGAGACACTCACGAATTGTTGACCCACCCATTTGCACAAATTCGTCAAGAGCATCAGGATTGACTCCGTATGCTAATTGACGAATTGACGAAGTACACTTCATCAATGGAGAAATACAAAGTAAGCCCGCACAACTAGGAGTTTGTTGGAAATAAGGTGAATGATCGGTTACCTCTCGAACAATTCGTGTGAATAGCCTTCGGGTCATTCGGAAACGATTACGGAATGCTTGATCGCCGTAGATTGGGGTCTGGCAGAAGTAAGCAGCAACTAAACGGTTATGAGCACCCAAACGATCCCTACTGATTTGGTTTCGTGAGACTTTCTGTGATGCTTGAAAAGCCTCCCAACACTCTTCTGCAAACATCATAAAATTGCTACTAACTTCATTTTCATCATCCGCTGACGAATCGCCAAAGAATATCTCGTAAGAATCCATAGTGTGGAAAAATTTAGAGAATGTGTGAGTTTTTAATTAGAGAATTGTAAGTTATTTTGGTGTTTGAAGTGTGTTGAATATGTTAGATATTTATAGTGGTTTAGAAGATTTTTTTTTTTTTTTTTTTTTTTTTCAAAAACAAACGGTAAAACAAGTTCTGAATTCGATCGAGTTTGTGACCAAGTTAGGGGCGATCGAATGAGGCGATCGAGTCCCACACTAAGGGAAATCGATTCCCCACTCGATCGACTAGGCATATAATTCTCTTTTTATTATAACCGCCCATTTCAGCTTTATTGATAGAAAAAGTCTTCCACCCTCTTCCCCAAAAGCAATCCTATCGTCTGTCCTTTCCCCCTCCATCTCCACGAATCCACCCCTTACCTCCTCGACATCAACAACGAGCCGTCACCATCATCCGTATAATCCCTTTCATGGTCAAACACAGTCGAAGCTTGAATCACTTTCTCCTTTCTCTCTGCCCCAAAGGAAATCACGAGACACCTTAAAAGGAGATAATAGATAGCAAGGTTTCCTCAAGTTGGAATGGCGCCAAGAATCGGTCCAGGGAAAGGAAGGAGTCAAAGTACCATTTTATTTCTTTTAAACCCCCAACCGATTCCATAGGAATGCCACAATCTCAAAAGCTTCACTCAAAAATCAAAGGGGTATTCGGTGGTGGTGTTCCTGCTTGAATCGGATTTGGGTCTATTGCATTCGATTATTCCTTGTGGGCTTCCTGTCAATCAAACCCTCAAGTTATTGTAAGGGTCTCGAATCCCTCTTCAGTTTATAAACATTTTCGTTAAATAAATTGTTGTTTGATGTGTGATTGATTTATTCATTTTTACGAATGGTGATTGAATGGTTGTTTTAAGCTGTCGAATTTAAATCGTGAAATGTTGTTGTTGTTGTTGTTATTGTGGCACATAAAAATTTAACCGAAGGCTAATTATTGGTTTGTTAGTCTGGAAGTGTTAATTTGCTCGACTGACTCTTAAAATTTTTATTTTTGGTATTGAAGTTCTGGATTGCGAACCTGGGTAGAAAACCCGTAAGGGTTCCAGGTTATAATTGCTCGTCTCATTAGAATCACTCGACTTTGCCCCGACCTTAGGATTGAATTAGAACCTACTGATATAATTCGTTGGAATAAATAAGTCCTTTGGTCACGTTTTTGACCTTGGTTCATTTTTCTTTCGTGACTCATTTGAGTTGTATACATTGCGTTGATGTTGTTTGTTGGACTTAGTCTGATCAATAGGAGGGGTCTGTTCTTTCTTTGTACCCCCAGTCGAGGACCACCACCCCAACAGTAGGGGTTGGTTATGGGTTTTCTTTGTCTTGGTTCGAACCTCTCAAAGATACCACAAAGGATGTGTTGTGGTTGTTTTTTTCGGATTACAAGTATAATGTCCATTAATGTTTTCATGGTCTCACGTCTTGAACCACAACCCCAACGGTAAAGAGGTTGTTGGTGTCATTGCTCACTTTGTCTCATGTTTTGGATACGACATGGATCAAACTTAGTTTTGTGTCTCGTATTATACTGTGAGCCGAGAGGCTGTAGGCCAAAGCTCTCATTCTTCTAACAGAACATATTGGGTTTCGATATAAAATCTTGGACTAAATTGGGACAATCAATATTTTATTTATTCTAGGCAAAATAAACGTACTATACTTGTTGATATTTTTTTTGTTTCTCTTTTATACCGCAAGCGTATTTGGTAACCAAATGGATCTTAACTGACCCACACTTGAATATAAGTTTTCAACTAATATGTCTAAAGCTGTATACAACTAAATTATAGCTAGAGTTGGTGTGTATAGGATATTTGTAGCTTTGAGTTTTTGATCAAATTGGCTTAAGTTGGTGTTTTGTAATGTTGCTTCGCTTATTTTTCAATGTCCCGTCACACATCTATGGTCGTCCTAAATTTCTATATATACTAAAAGGGGGTATTGGGCTGCATTGGAGTGTTGTGCGGAACAGTCGTTCAAACAGTAACCGTTGCTTAAAAAGGTTGTGCACAGTGACAACTGCTTCTACAAGTTGTGCAGAACAGTTGTTTTAATATAGTGATTAGTAATTAAGTAATAGTGTTGCAGCCACTGTAGCAGTCATAAGGCAACCCTTTTCATCTCTGTCTCTCTCGATTCTTCTTCTACACACACCCGATCACAAAGATCTCAGCCAGCTCTTTATCTCATCTCTCTTTGTTTTAGCCCATTTGTTAACACAACTCTCTCCCACACACAACAACCTCAGTTCCTAAAGCTTCTCCAAAAAAAAAAACAGAGCCACAAATCCGGTTACATCATTCATCCATGACTTAAAGATGGAGATGAAAGAGATGAATACTGCATAGAAGAGTATCATAAATCGTTTATACTAAAACTTTTACTAAATCAAAAAAAAATATCCCTAACGACATAAACAATTTTAGAACTGTCAACATAAAAATATCCCATCGGAAGATTCAAACCAAACACAATCATCACTAATCCCTAAACTAAATCCCACACTTCGCCGTGACTCACCGTGAGCCACGGCTTGGCTAGCCATGTGGCTGCCGAGACTGTCACAACCAAAACGGAACTCAAGTGAATATCAAATTCAATAAAATATCACCACAACACAATAAATAACAAAAGAACAATTAAAGCATCGAAAATATCAAACCCTCACCGAATCAACCGAGTTGACTCGGTGAGTTGACCGAGTCAGCCGAGAAGGGGGAAGGGGAGGGTCCACACAAGATTTTAAATAATTTGTTACAACCGTTTTTATAAATAAAAACATTATTATTACCAGATAATAAAAAAATAAGAACTAGGGTTTCGAAAACAATATAAAGAAAATAGAAATAAATGGCGCGTGAGGTGGGTTTACCGAAGGAGGAAAGACGGGGTGAGGCTGTCGTGGTGGCGGTGGTGTTGGCACCGACAGTGGTGGCGCGTGGTGGTTGTTGTGGTGGGAGCCAAGGGCTAAAAATCTCTAGAAAGGGTTAAATATGGCCGATCTATCGAATCGGCAAAGACAAAGTTTAGCCGGAAAATTATTCCGGTGGCCGGAATTTGGTGGTGGCCGGAGTTGTTGGACGTCGGCGGTGGGGAGAGAGAAGAAGAGAGAGAGAGAGTGAAAGAGATAATAATGAAATAAATTTTTATTATTAGGGTTTTTTATTGTTTCGAGGGAGGGCTAAAATGAAAATTCAAATGTGAGGGGTGTGAAACGAAAAAAGGGGGCGGAGGGGCTATAGTTGTCAATGTGGTTAAACTTTTATAATAAACACTGCGGGACCCATTCGACATATCAAACGAACTCGAAAATTAACGAAACTTGCGCCATTGTTCACGAAATATTTTTTCTAATAAAAACGAGTATAAATTTGCAATACTCTCAAAAATAAATATATTTGACAAATACGATACATTTCGTGCTTTCTAGGTTGTGCCGTGCAAAACAGTACGCTACAGTGCAAAACAGTGTTCCTAACGAATTTACAAAAATGGTCCCTCAGGTTAGCTTTACATGGCACCGTTAGTCCCCAGTTACCGAACTTTTGCAAACTCAGTCCTTAATAACAGTTTTTTTTTTTTTTTTTTTTTTTTTTTTTTTTTTTTAAGATTAAACACAACATTCCGCAGCAATGCGCGTATCATCCTTTTCACCACCATTTAAATCTGAAAAACAATCATCAAACACAGAATCAATCCCGAGCTTCATCAAGTTCATAAATTAAAACAAGATAACACAAAAACATTTAGTAAATAATAAATTAATACACCCTTAATTCATTAACGGAAAATATACCTTCCATTAATCACATCGGCCAACATTTAAACAACCATTGTTAGTCACCGTTTGGTCTCACTTACCAATAACATAAATAGATTTACACGTTTTTTATTGTCTTCATCAGAAACGATCGATTTTGTTTGTAGGTTTGATGAGAGCGGCCATGAAATGATACAAAACCCTAATTGTACACGTAACCCTAACTCCAGATAATGTTTATCCAAAAACCTAATAAGGCCCAAATACCTTATAAAAAATTTATTTATCCTTAAGCCCATTATACCAAAATCCCAATAACTATTTACATTTTTTTTCCCTCTTATTTCTTTTAACAAAAAAATACATAAAGCAATACACAAACATTATACTTTTACAACATAAAAATTAGAATTTTAAAAATATTGATACAAACTCACCCGCTGAATCGCGCGGGTTTTCCCGCTCGTTTCATCTAATACGGAGTATGAAATTGGTGGTGTCAAGTGAATTGATAGGCTGTTGGGTCGAAGCCCAAACAGTCCACCACAAATAGAGTCCGTTGGTTTAATCAGCCATCCAGAAATGAATATTAGTTTGTTTCACATTGGGCCACAACCCACTCATTCCTAAGGGTGTGTATTGTTTATATTTCAGCTACAGTCCATCAATTTAAAAACAGTTTGTTATGCGGTCCGAAGCTCAATATCACATCGGGTATACTTGGTACACGACTTTAATTCCGACTCATTTCACTTCGCTCAATCGCTAATCTCGCAATATAACAAAACTATACGACACACTTCATAACTCAATATGACTTATAACAAAACTTGTCTATTTACTTTACAACTCAAGTTTAATTATATAATTACAACTTATAAAAACAAATCGAAACTAAACTAGTGAATATTAAGTATATTTATTCACTTAAAATGCCTAATTAAATTATTAACACTCGAAATGTCTATATATAGAAACCTACTAAAGTTTCATAAAATTAAAAAACGGCCTTCTCATAAACATATATTTTGAAACTCATAGTTTTCACAAGAAACCAACATACATATACGAGTCACGCCTGACTCCTACTAAATAAATGTACTTATTATATTTTTATTTAAAACGAGACAAACAAGACATTTTGTATACAACCGTGATACGTAAGTTTTCAAATCACAAATCATTTAAAGGAAAATCATCACTCACACATAATTTTCCTACATTTCAAAACATATATTTTATAACAACTAATTTTACATGTCTTTAGCAATGACGTTCCAAGATCTCGACAACGTCTAGTGTCGTTCATAATCACTCTTCGTTCATCATCTTTCGGTTATCGTCAAATCGGAGTCCTATTCGTCCTTTATATTTTTATTGTCATACCACTGTTCCCTTCCAAGAGCCGATACTTGCAAACATTTAGAAAACTATTTTCAAACTTAAATGCTACCACACAAGCAACAACAACACAAACATGTTAAAGCTTTTAAACTTATCTAAAACTCATCGAGTCTCAAACTGGAACTGTGAACTAAACTTGCCGTACTAATCTAGGTCGCGTGTCGGTGCCGCACACTATCACTATTTGACTTTATTCTATTCAGACTGCTCTACTAAGGTGAGTTCATGACCCCTACTTTTACTGTCTTTTAAACTATGTTGGGGGAGAATACATGCTCGTTTTAATTAAACTCAATGACTGTTTATTTGGAAAATGTGAATTGTTTACTCAATATTTGACTATTTAACTAAAATACTAGATTGTTTACTCGTATGCGTTATATGTATGCATGACACACACATTGACCAGGGGTATTGGACGAACACATATAACAGGACCGGGTGTAATGGTCACATGACCGGGTGTAACGGTCATATTACTGAGTGTAACGGACATACTACCAAGTGTAATGGTCATTACGAGTGTACCGATTAACCAAACAATATAAACTGGTGTTCCACATTTACGAATACTAAAACCTATGAACTCACCAACCTTGTGTTGACACTTTAGCATGTATTTTCATGTATAAAGCGATAGCACGCTATTCGAGGCTTTTGGCATGGCATGGCATGGTCATAGAAGACTCTGATATATTTGGGACCACTTGAAATCTTTTATGGGCTTATATTTTCGCACCATTTTTGAAATGTTGTAAACAAATCACTTTTGAATATGAAATCTATTTTAAATGGTTGAGATAAAACCATTCTTTATACTTTATGTTGTGATACCAAATTTAGTAGCACCCAAACATGTATGCTTCCGCTAAACCAGATTTTGGGGGTGTTACACAAACTGACATTAAGTTTGACCATTAAAGCCCCTCATGTGCAAGTCACGTGAGGATAAATTAGTCTCTTTCTTTCCTTTTGGCCTGACTTAATTATCGATGCTCAACCTTTTCTATTTATCATTCTCACACAAACATCACTTACACTCAGTTCTCGAGTTAAAATATGAGAGGAAAGGAAAGGAAATAGAAAGTTTTTTTGTGTTATTGAGTTTTTTTTTAAAGGGGAAAGAGAAATGGAAAGGAAAATGGGAGGAAGTTTTATTAAGAAAATCTTCATACTATTTTTGGAAGGAAATGGAAAGGAAAGGGAAACATATGTGGTGTAAAGACTAATATACCCTTTTTAAAAGACTTAACATTAACAACTAAAGGGCATACATGTAATTTGAACAAGTTATTTTCCTTTTCCTCTCACTCAAGAACATGATTTATTATTACTTTCATTTTCCTTTCCTATATCTCAAGAACTTATCAACTAACACTTCCTTTCCTTTTCCATTTCTTTTCCCTTTCCTATTCTTTTTCATTTCCCTTCACTTAAAACTCGAGAACTGAGTGTTAATCTCTTTCTCATTTAAAAACATGAACACAACACATTTTTATGTTTTCTTTATATCTAAACGCGACACACACAACACATTTTTATGAGTTATTGATAACAAGCGAAGCAGCAGCTGGCCGCGTTGCGGCCTCGCGGGATTTTATTTGCGCTGTATTTGTCTCTATGGCTCGGATGTATGTATATATTGAAACACATAAAATGGCATGCAATTCGTACAAAAGCTAACTGTAGCTTTGCCATAGCTTGCCACAAGTGCGTAGTGGGCCTGCATTTGGGCTATTTTTGATCCATTGGCCTTTTTGTTAATCCCCGATCCGTTAATCTTCCTACATAGAAATTTCTGGAACCACTCACCGCTTGATAATTCACCACACATCAAACCGCCTCTATCTATCCACTTTCGTTGTAGTGATTCCGATCTCACATCGAGAGTAGTTCTTTCGTCTTGAGGTTGATCGAATTAGGGGTGAGAAAGAGATGAATATTGCAAAGAAGAGTATCATAAATCGCTTGTTTGAGGTTGGTTACATTGTATTTTTTTTTTATTATCAGTTTTACATGTTTTGATTTTGATATAGATTTTACTTTTAATTTAGGGTTCTTTGTGAAAATTTTCGACCAGCAATAGTCGATATTCGAATGGAGAGTCCATCTGGAAAAAGTATATTACCAAACCTACTTTCATAATAGTAAATATTCGTACGGAGAAAAAAATATGTGCTGGTCCAGCCCATAATGAAGCAAGTTTACACGGCTTCGCAAGTTAGCCTCTACTTCAATTAAGGCAAGCTTTCCTTTATCTCCTTTGCGCGTACTTTCCTTCCTTTCCTTCGCTTTCAGGGATTGGTTTTGTCACATCTAGTTTTTTTGCTACTTCTTTCATTTCCATGTCAATTGCAAGGCTGCACGTGATGGTTAATTTTTTGGCATATAGTAGTTCTGTCTTTGAATCAGATGTTGCCTCGCTGTTGTACCTGATGACTATAAAAAGCAAGCTGAAATGAAGATTTGGCAAAGAATTTACAAGATTTTCATGTGCGATCTTTATTGGATCGGTAAGTATGTCTAAAACATTGTTTCGTCTTCAGGATGATGAATGCAACGGGTTGTATCTGAACCATTCAGCTAACGTCGTAATACAGATAGCTGTGACGATAAAAGAACAACATTAACTGAATGGTTCAGGTATAACACGCTGCATTTTCTGAAGGTGCACTGCAAGTATCTGAACGGGTGGATCTTTGCTATGTATAGCGAATCCAAGAATCCTCCAGTATGGTTTATGCGGGCCAAACAGGAAGAACATGATTAAATAGAAATTGCAGTGTTAATGTTAGTAGGTGGTCTGTAAATTGTATCCTATTGTTATTTAATGCAACGTGTTGTATGTGAACTATTCAGTTAACGTCGTACCTGCATATTCTGAATGTACAGTGCAAGTATCTGAGCAGGCGGATCTCTGCTATGTATAGTGAAACCAATAATTTTCGTGCCTGGTTTATGCGGGCGAATATATCTGATATCCTGGAAGTTATGTATCTGACCTCTTTTGCAATATCCTTTTGGCAATTTGTATAATTCAAATCCAAATAGATCGGCTGGTGCATATGTAGGTCGGTTTAGTGATTCGCATTTGCAGGGCTGTCAAAATAGGCAGAACATGATTAAACAGAGATTGCAGGGCTAATGTTAAAAAAAATGGTGCAAAGACAATTATCGATACCTGCTTTGTCGGTCTTTACTCTGCGGTGGCTTTTCAATTGCAGTACTTTCTTTTCTTTCTTTTAAGCTATCAGACATCTTGTATCAACGATGTCGCCGTGATAACAATTTCTATAATAAATTGGTAAAAGTATAAGCAAACGACGAATTGCTTATAAACGGTAACAAAATTTATGGCTTTAATAGTGGCGAAGATTACCTGCTGTATAAAAGTCGTGGTTAACAGTATGACTGAATTCTGGAAGAACAGTGGCAAATGAAATAGGATAGTGCGAAGAAGTCATTTGCACCAAATTACTTGTCACACGATCCTCTTCCATTTGGCGCTAATCTTTTAGAATTGCATCCTACTGCTTATCAAGGCCTATTGACAAATTGGAGTTACGAATATACGGAAAAAAAACATACTGTCAAAAAGCAATAGTTTTGTTGTGTATGATCGATGCTAAATACATTTGTGTTTTAGTATTGGCAAATAAATGAAAGCAGTTTTTTTATGTGTGCCTGTGTATTAAAGAGCAGGTTTAAAATATTGGCAAACCATGAATGTTGAATGCACATACCATGTGAGTAGGCAAATCAACGCCTCTTGGCACCTACTTCGTTGACCAAACCAACTAATTTTGAGTAGGCACAGGTTTCCTGCGTTGCAAAGCTGATGTTTGTTATCTATGGTGAATAATTTATAGTTCTTTAGCAAAAATAATAGTGTGTAATTAACCATGCAAAAGGAAAGTAGGGTTAACAATTACACAATGATGACACATTTAACAGTACCTTAATTGGGCAGTACCAATGTTCTGAAATAAAGAGGATTTCCCGAATACCTGAAACAGAGATGATATATTTTCATCATTCAAAGATGGCAGAGGAGATAAAAAAAAGCCTAAGGCGTCCGATAAAAAAAAAAAAAAACAATTTGGATCGTAAAAGTCGCCGAAGATTAGATGCAATTTTTTTATTCGCCAACCTTGAAAGTTTATGTTCTGCACCTGTAAAAGCTAGTTTATTTTTGCATATTTGCAATTGCAGTTATATAAAAGGTATTGATCAACAGTATAGTTCAATTATGGAGGAAAGATGGGAAACGGAAGAGGACACTGCGAGAAAGTAATTTGCCTCAAATCACTTGGCACAACATTCTCTTCGGTTTCTCATCTTTCTTTAGTAATTGTACGCTATTGCTGATCAGGGTCTTTTATGGAAGTGCAGTTGCGAATATGAAAAAAAAAGTTAACTATAGCAGGCGCATAATATTAACTGTTACTACCGGCAAATAGAAAAATACTAGGTAGTCTTTATTGCTCTTATGGTAAAAAATCGTTTTTATAATGAAGGCCTTAGGATTTTTGTTATCTCCTGCACCATCTTTGAATGATGAAAATATATAAAATAAGGTGTTTTCATATCTCGTAACCAGCATTTGAAGTTGAATGGAATAATTGAATGCATGGTGGAAACTCTGACCTCGTGCTCAAATCCCTTTTGTTATTTAAACGATCTTTAAACAATGGTTTGCACCAGCCGTATTGATACTGTTTAAATACCAAAAGGAATTTGAGGAGAAGGTCAGACCAACCACCTTGGTAGTAATCATGTGATGGTTGTTCGTACCACAACACACTTTGGTACTTTGAGGTTCCACTCGAAATCCCATTCCCATGTCAATGAAATATGTGTAAAGATTTGTGCTAAATCCATTGCAATCACAGTTACATAGGAATGAGTTTTCGAGGGGAAGCTCAAAGTACCAAGGTGTGCTGAAGAAAAATATGCCGATTCTAGAAAAGTATGTGAGTATTAGGATGCGTGTTAAATGGGATAATGAAGGAGTGTGGCTTGTCATGAACAACACACACTATATCATTATCACAATCAACACGCCTCAATTATTAGAGCCCATCTATAAAACGATGTGTATATATATATATATATATATATATATATATATATATATATATATATATATATATATATATATATATATATATATTATATATATATATATATATATTACAAAGGTGTATCGTAGAAGAAATTTGTCGATTCTAGAGGAACATGTGAGTATCAGGACTCGTGTTGAATGGGACAATGAAGGAGTGTGGCCTGTCATGAACAATACACACTATATCATTATCACAATCAACACACCTCAGTTATTAGAGCCGATCTATCGAACTATGTATATGAGTTCCATTGTTTAATTTAACAAAGCTCTCGACAACAGTCATTTTAAGCAATGGAAGTGAGATACATTGTTAGATAGATCTGCCCTAATAACTGAGGCTTTCAAAGTGAAGTTCAATGTAGTAAGGTGTATACGGTGACGTTACTTTGTAGATGCCGGTTTTAGGTCGTAAAAAAGAATGGAACCGAAAAATAAACATAGTTAATCTTTCTAAGTCACCTTACAGTTCCATTTGTTGTTTCAACTTCCTTTGTGCAACAGCCTGCACCAAGCGAGTTGCTAGGTTATTGAAATAACAAAAGGAACTGTATGGGAACTTAGAATGAGTAATTATGTTTAAGTTCCAGACTAATTTATTAAGTTAAAGCATTCATCGACTAAGTAATATGGGTATCCAATACACAGGTCGCTACTTTAAACTTCTTTTTTGAACAGTTTTATAGAATCTGCAACTATAATTTACGATAGACCCTTGGCATAGCAAGTTACGGTCACAATATTTGGCTAGCGAATTTGTTAAAATAAATGTGAATACATACCTTACTATCTGACGTATGTTTTTATAACCCGTTGTTTGTGTCTGACCATAACAGATTGACCATGAGTAAAATCGAGGGCTATGGAACAACGACAGTGAATTCTAACAGCTATGGTGAAATGAGATGAGGCAGATGATATACCTGTACATGCATGACCATGCGAGCATAAAATTGATAAGAGTAAGTATAAACTTCAGTTTTCTAAGTGTAACTTCGAGTGTTTCTTAACCTGGGAAAGAAGGATCAGAACCGTGATTCGTATGTTTCAGCTGATCAACAGACGACTAAATTCTAAGGCGTTCGATAATATATATATATATATATATATATATATATATATATATATATATATATATATATATATATTTACCATAACAAACGAAGACTATCTGTTACTTTCTTTGTTTGCCGATACTAAAACTTGATGGCATGTGCCTGTGAGAGTTAACTTTTTTTCGCATATCCACAACTGCAGTTGCAAAAAAAGTGCTGATCAGCAGTATGGCTCAATTATCGAAGAAAGATGGGAAACGGAAGAGGATGGCGCGAATAAGTAATTTGCACCAAACCACTTGTCACACCATTCTCTCCGGTTTCCCATCTTTCTTCAAGAATTGTACCTTAGTGGTGATCAGGTCCTTTTTTGGACTTGCAGTTATGAATATGCGTGAAAAAGGTAACTATCACAGACACATGACATGTATTGTTAGTATCGGCAACCAAAAAAAACTACCAGATAGTCTTCGTTTCTTATGTTTAGAAATTCTTTTTTATCGACCGCCTTAGGTTTCTTGTCATCTCTTGCGCCAATGAAAATGCGAAAAAAAATTTAGTGTAACAAATATAGAATATCAGCTGTTAACATCAGGAAATAGAAAAATAAGCAGACAATTGTATCGGAAGGTTTAGGAGGTCTTAATAATCATAGGTGGAAAATCTGAGCTCCCTCTCGAACCGCTTTTGTTATTTAAATGGCCTTTAAACAATACTCTGCACCAGACATATCGATAGACCGTTAAAATACCAAAAGGAATTCGAGGGGAAGGCCAGACCAACCATCTTGGCTGTAATCATGTGATAATGAAAAGTAAGCATAGGTAAATTTGTAAAAAAATGTACAGTAATTAATTTAGCAATGCCAATGATCATAGATGGAAACGCTTATCTCCCTCTTAAATTCCTTTTGTTATATATACGCTCTTTAAACAATGGTTTGCACCAGACGTATTGTTAGCCCGTCCAAATAGCAAAAGGAATTCGAGGGGAAGATAAGAGTAACTTTCGAAGTTGGATCGGTAAGTATGTCTAAAACATTGTTTCGTCTTCAGGATGATGAATGCAACGGGTTGTATCTGAACCATTCAGCTAACGTCGTAATACAGATGGCTGTGACGACAAAAGAACAACATTAACTGAATGGTTCAGGTATAACACGCTGCATTTTCTGAAGGTGCACTGCAAGTATCTGAACGGGTGGATCTTTGCTATGTAAAGCAAAACCAAGAATCCTCTAGTATGTCTAAAACATTGTTTATTGGCAAAGAATTTTCAAGATTTTCATGTGCGATCTTTATTGGATCGGTAAGTATGTCTAAAACATTGTTTCGTCTTCAGGATGATGAATGCAACGGGTTGTATCTGAACCATTCAGCTAACGTCGTAATACAGATGGCTGTGACGACAAAAGAACAACATTAACTGAATGGTTCAGGTATAACACGCTGCATTTTCTAAAGGTGCACTGCAAGTATCTGAACGGGTGGATCTTTGCTATGTAAAGCAAAACCAAGAATCCTCCAGTATGGTTTATGCGGGCCAAACAGGAAGAACATGATTAAATAGAAATTGCAGTGTTAATGTTAGCAGGTGGTTTGTAAATTGTATCCTATTGTTATTTAATGCAACGTGTTGTATGTGAACTATTCAGTTAACGTCGTACCTGCATATCCTGAATGTACATTGCAAGTATCTGAACAGGCGGATCTCTGCTATGTATAGTGAAACCAAGAATCTTCGTGCCTGGTTTATGCGGGCGAATATATCTAATATCCTGGAAGTTATGTATCTGACCTCTTTTGCAATATCCTTTTGGCAATTTGTAGATTTCAAATCCAAATAGATCGGTTGGTGCATATGTAGGTCGGTTTAGTGATTCGCATTTGCAGGGCTGTCAAAATAGGCAGAACATGATTAAACAGCGATTGCAGGGCTAATGTTAAAAAAAATGATGCAAAAACAATTATTGATACCTGCTTTGTCGGTCTTTACTCTGCGGTGGCTTTTCAATTGCAGTGCTTTCTTTTCTTTCTTTTAAGCTATCGGACATCTTGTATCAACGATGTCGCCGTGATAACAATTTCTGTAATAAATTGGTAAAAGTATAAGCAAACAACGAATTGCTTATAAACGGTAACAAAATTTATGGCTTTAATAGTGGCGAAGATTACCTGGCATTTGTAACTGCACTTCTATATAAAAGTCGTGGTTAACAGTATGACCGAATTCTGGAAGATCAGTGGCAAATGAAATAGGATAGTGCCAAGAAGTCATTTGCACCAAATTACTTGTCACACGATCCTCTTCCATTTGGCGCAAATCTTTTAGAATTGCATCCTACTGCTTATCAAGGCCTATTGACAAATTGGAGTTACGAATATACGAAAAAAAACGTACTGTCAAAAAGCAATAGTTTTGTTGTGTATGATCGATGCTAAATACATTTGTGTTTTAGTATTGGCAAATAAATGAAAGCAGTTTTTTTGATGTGTGCCTGTGTATTAAAGAGCAGGTTTAAAATATTGGCAAACCATGAATGTTGAATACACATATCATGTGAGTAGGCAAATCAACGCCTCTTGGCACCTACTTCGTTGACCAAACCAACTGATTTTGAGTAGGCACAGGTTTCCTGCGTTGCAAAGCTGCTGTTTGTTATCTATGGTGAATAATTTATAGTTCTTTAGCAAAAATAATAGTGTGTAATTAACCATGCAAAAGGAAAGTGGGGTTAACAATTACATAATGATGGTACATTTAACAGTACCTTAATTGGGCAGTACCAATGTTCTGAAATAAAGAGGATTTCCCGAATACCTGAAACAGAGATGATATATTTTCATCATTCAAAGATGGCAGAGGAGATAACAAAAAGCCTAAGGCTTCCGATTAAAAAAAAAAAAAAAAAAAAAAAAAAAAAACAATTTGGATCGTAAGAGTCACCGAAGATTAGATACAATTTTTTTATTCGCCAATCTTGAAAGTTTATGTTCTGCACCTGTAAAAGCTAGTTTGTTTTTGCATATTTGCAATTGCAGTTATATAAAAGTTATTGATCAACAGTATAGTTCAATTATAGAGGAAAGATGGGAAACGGAAGAGGACACTGCGAGAAAGTAATTTGCCTCAAATCACTTGGCACAGCATTCTCTTCGGTTTCTCATCTTTCTTTAGTAATTGTACGCTATTGCTGATCAGGGTCTTTTATGAAAGTGCGGTTGCGAATATGAAAAAAAAAGTTAACTATAGCAGGCGCATAATATTAACTGTTACTATCGGCAAATAGAAAAATACCAGGTAGTCTTTATTGCTCTTATGGTAAAAAATCGTTTTTTTAACGAAGGCCTTAGGATTTTTGTTATCTCCTGCACCATCTTTGAATGATGAAAATGTATAAAATAAGGTGTTTTCATATCTTGTAACTAGCATTTGAAGTTGAATGGAATAATTGAATGCATGGTGGAAACTCTAATCTCCTGCTCAAATCCCTTTTGTTATTTAAAAGATCTTTAAACAATGGTTTGCACCAGCCGTATTGATACTGTTTAAATACCAAAAGGAATTTGAGGACAAGGTCAGACCAACCACCTAGGCTGTAATCATGTGATGGTTGTTCGTACCACAACACACTTTGGTACTTTGAGGTTCCACTCGAAATCCCATTCCCATGTCAATGAAATATGTGTAAAGATTTGTGCTAAATCCATTGCAATCACAGTTACATAGGAATGGGTTTTCGAGGGGAAGCTCAAAGTACCAAGGTGTGCTGAAGAAAAATATGCTGATTCTAGAAAAGTATGTGAGTATTAGGATGCGTGTTAAATGGGATAATATTTGACACCCCGTTTCATTTGTATAAGAAAACAGGTGGCAATCTTCATAGCCCCAGCATACGTAGAGCAACAAAGGATGCACTCACAACAAATAAGCCTACTAAAAATAGTAAAAAGAGGATATGGCCAGCATGGCTGCAAATCTAGTGACTTGCCCTGCCAAGATATGGAACAACTAAACTTTAATCCTCTTATCTTGTAGAATGACAAAGTGTAACAAAGTCTACACACCTTTGTAAAAAACAATCACTAATGTTATACCATGAAACCCCTTGACAACGCAGTGAGAAGGTTTGTCAAAAGCTGTTGTTCCAACATAAGATAAACCAACAAAAGAAACACGATAAACAGTTAACAACTTTTACAAACCACATAGAATAAACACATGACAATTCGGTGATCAGGTAACAAAATAACGTAACCCAATCGCGCCCCCATCAAATGATTATAAAACAATAGTTATTATATCTGATTACCAAAAGCAAAAATACCTTTGATATAAAGTATTCCATTTGTTTGAAGAAAAAAAAATATCAATTATAAAAAGCTAAAAATAAAGGCAATGAAACACAATCAACCAAATGATCTAGTGGAATGATAAATAAAGTGCAAAAATTATAAGTATATATACCATAGAGCAATAGCTTAACAACAGCAAAACCCTAAGTATAAAGTCGAAAAATGATCAATCAAGCGAAAACACACAGGCCTAAATCGACTAACAGCAGCAACAAAATCCAAAACCTCAAAGCATAAAATCAGCAAAACCGACAGCTAAGTGCAACAAAATCCCAAATCTCAAAGCATAAAATTAGCAACTTCGACAATTAAAAGCGGCAAAATAGACCGCGAACAAAGCAACAACAGCCACAAAACCATAGATATAAAGTCTATACAACAACAACAAAATTACCAATTAAGAGAAGTATACAACGGTAAATCAACCCATAGCAGTAAAATATAGAAGTGCGATGTGTATAAGATAAGCTTATAAATTGCGAAATCTAGATAAGATAAAATCCGAAGATGTGGGTGTAATGAAAGCGACACTGTACCTATAACAAATGGCTTAATAACAACCACAAAAGAACCCTCAGAATGTAGAGAACACACAATCCCCACCATACGATGGTATAGTTAGGTGGGAAAGTACTATGCAAGCAATACGACATAGCACCACTTTGTATAAAAACATAAATACGAACCAACCTACGGAAAAATAGCAGGGAAAGCGCACGTGTATGCTTTGGTATGTCCACCATACGATGGTGTAGTTAGGTGGGAAAGTGCTATATCGACAAATACGGGCCAACTTACCCAAACATGCCGGCTGATTGTGGGCTGACGCAGGCCCAACGACTATTCCTTGCGCAAATTCGTCAATTGTGGCAGTGCAACAGTAAAACGACGTCATGACCATTGCTTTATAAGATATATATATATATATATATATATATATATATATATATAATTTGTCGATTCTAGAAGAACATGTGAGTATCAGGACTCGGGTTGAATGGGACAATGAAGGAGTGTGGCCTGTCATGAACAATAATCACTATATCATTATCACAATCAACACGCCTCAGTTATTAGATCCGATCTATCGAACGATGTATATGAGTTCCATTGTTTAATTTAACAAAGCTCTCGACAACGGTCAATTTAAGCAATGGAAGTGAGATACATTGTTAGATAGATCTGCCCTAATAACTGAGGCTTTCAAAGTGAAGTTCAATGTAGTAAGGTGTATACGGTGACGTTACTTTGTAGATGTCGGTTTTAGGTCGTAAAAAAGAATGGAGCCGAAAAATAAACATAGTTAATCTTTCTAAGTCCCCATACAGTTCCATTTGTTGTTTCAAGTTCCTTTGTGCAACAGCCTGCACCAAGCGAGTTGCTAGGTTGTTGAAATAGCAAAAGGAACTGTATGGGAACTTAGAATGAGTAACTATGTTTAAGTTCCAGACTAATTTATTAAGTTAAAGCATTCATCGACTAAGTAATGTTCTGATACACAGGTCGCTACTTTAAACTTCTTTTTTGAACAGTTTTATAGAATCTGCAACTATAGTTTACGGTAGGCCCTTGGCATAGCAAGTTACGGTCACAATATTTGGCTAGCGAATTTGTTATGTTTAGGAATTCTTTTTTATCGACCGCCTTAGGTTTCTTATTATCTCTTGCGCCAATGAAAATGCGAAAAAAAATTTAGTGTGACAAATATAGAATATCAGCTGTTAACATCAGGAAATAGAAAAATAAGCAAACAATTGTATCGGACAGTTTAGGAGGTCTTAATAATCATAGGTGGAAAATCTGAGCTCCCTCTCGAACCCCTTTTGTTATTTAAATGACCTTTAAACAATACTCTGCACCAGACATATCGATAGACCGTTAAAATACCAAAAGGAATTCGAGGGGAAGGTCATACCAACCATCTTGGCTGTAATCATGTGATAATGAAAAGTAAGCATAGGTAAATTTGTAAAAAAATGTATAGTAATTAATTTAGCAATGCCAATGATCATAGATGGAAATGCTTATCTCCCTCTTAAATTCCTTTTGTTATTTATACGGTCTTTAAACAATGGTCTGCACCATACGTATTGTTAGCCCGTCCAAATAGCAAAAGGAATTCGAGGGGAAGATAAGAGTAACTTTCGAAGTTGGATGTTTTGTGTTTGTTATACCAAACTTGCTGTTACATATTTGAAAGCGCAGTTTGACAAAAGGTGTGATGCAATCATGTGATCGGTGTTTGTACCACGGCACACTCTGGTACTTTTAGCCTCCACTCGAAATCCCATTGCCATGTAGATGAAATATGTGCAAAGGTTTCCACTAAACCCATTGCAATGACAGTGACATTAGAATGGGTTTTCGAGGGGAAGCTCAAAGTACGAAAGTGTGTCGAAGAAGAAGTTGTCGATTATAGAAAAGCATATGAGTATTAGCACTTGTGTTGAATGGGATAATGAAAGAATGTGGCTTGTCATGAACAATACACACTATATCATTGTCACAATCAACACGGCTCAATTATTAGAACTCATCTATCAAACGATATATATGCGTTCTATTGCTTAATTTGACCGAGTTCCCTAAAAACAGTGGTGTGCTTGATAGACAAATGGTTTTAGGGAACTCGATAAATTTAACCGATGGAACTCACCTACATTGTTAGATAGATGTGCCCTAATAATTGAAGTTTTCAAGGTGAAGTCCAATGTAGCAAGCTGTGTATGCCCACATTATTTTGTAGATGGATGGTTTTAAGTCATAAAAAAATGGAATTTAAAAAGCAACATATTTAAGCCTTCTAAGGTCCCTTACAGTTCCTTTTGATGTTTTAACTCTCTTTGTGCAAATGCTAGCACCAAGCGATTTGCTAGATTGTTAAAATAGCAAAAGGAACTGTATGGGAGCTTAGAATAAGTAACTATGTTGAAGTTCCAGACTCATTTATTAAATTAAACCATTCATCCACAAAGTAATGTGGTGAGCTGATACATAACCTGTTATTTTCAACTTCTCTTTGAAACACTTTTATAGAATCAGCAATTATAATTTTTCACTAAGTTTTACAAAGTCAATTATTTATATGATAGACGTTTGCCATGAGAAGTTTTGGTTACAATTTTTGATCAGTCAATTAATTAGTATTAGAAAATAGGTACCAATCATTATAGCTTTTCCGTAAGTAAAGCGACAAAAGATATTTTTGCAGGGAAATAAATGTGAATGCATACCCGAGTATATGGCTTATATTCCTACTTTTTTTCTGGTGCCTGCAGAGCGACTGAATGAACAAACGTGAGGAATAGAAGTTAGAAAATAAAATTCCAACAACTAATGATTATGAAAGACTATAAATTGAATCCGCTAAGCATATATTAATATTTAAGTTTATGGATACACAATCGCTAAATTTCAAATTTAAATTGATTAAAATTAAATTTTATACCTTTGAGAAGTAGACATACGAAGTATATATACATAGTCTGTTGACTTCACAATCGCGAAAGAAGCGCAAAGAAGCATCAAATATTTCCAATGAGATCCATGTAGCTATTCAAAAATATTGACAAAGTATCAACGATGGATGCACAGACCATGTCAATACAGTAATAGGTAACGTTGGTCTCCGTACATCCATCACTGATATTTTGTTTATTTTTAATGTTTAGTTTGTCTCAATAGTATAATAGGTTGGCTTGGTCTCCTTACACCCATTGTTGATATTCCGTCAATTTTTGATATTTACTTTGTTTCCATAAAATGCAATTATCATGTTAAATATACAAAACCTGTTAGCAGAGGGAAAAAAATAAAATAAAAATATATATAAGTAGATTGATATAGTATAATGGATTAAGAATGTAAATTTTATGAATACTTATCTTTTGTTTATTCTAGTTATATAGCGGCATTTCAAATGAACCGAAGCGCTGCAAATTAAAAAGGTTTGAGTTCCAAAGAGAGTAAGCGGTGTAATCTGACCTAAGAGGTTATCATTAAACATTTTATAAAAGTGTCTTGAGTCGCAAAAAAAATCGGTAACTTCTTATAAAGTTTAAGCACATTATCAATGGCAAAAAAAATTGTGTTTTATGCACCTTGGCAGGTTCAGTCACACAAAAGGTTTTGATTAGTCGTCGTATGGATTTAACCCTGAAAACAACCACAAATGATGTACATCGGTTGTCAATATCAGGAAATGAAGAGCAGTTGGTTTTCTTTCTTTGACGACACTAAAAGCTGATGTTTTGTGCCTGTCAGAGTTATCTTTTACCCGCACATTCGCAACTGCAGTTTCACAAAAGGTCCTGATCAACAATATGGTACAATTATAAAAGAAAGATAGGAAACAGAAGAGGACGGTGCGAAGAAGTAATTTGCACCAAATCACTTGTCACAGCATTCTCTTCTATTTCGCATCTTTCTTTAAGAATTGTGCCCTGTTATTGATCAGTGGCTTTTGTGGAACTGCATTTATGAATATGCGAGAAAAAAATAACTCTCACAGGCACATAACAAGAACTGTTACTATCGGCAAATAAAAAATACCAAATAGGTTTCATTTGCTGATATTGGCACACGATGTAGAACATCTGTGTTTGCTTTTATGGTCAAATGCACAGGACCGACTATCAAAAGCTCTTGTACCACTAAACCTGCCAAGAAGCATAAAAGACAGTCATCTAGTAAAAACCGGATAGGCTGGAAAGTAGGTGAGCGTGGATAATCAACTTGAAACACCAACTTATCAGTTGGGCCATAGCTGCAACCATATGAGTCCTGGTCACCGTACCAAGATACGTAGATGAGTGAGCCACACATATGAAAAGTTAATACACAGAAAGTTCATCGCTGCCTTTTGCGTAACAGGTATAAAGCAGCATAGTTAACCCTTCTGAGCTCCCTTACAGTTCCTTCTGTCGGTTCAACTCCCTTTATGCAAAGGCTTGCACCAAGAAATTTGCAAGATTGTTGAAAAAACAAAAGAAACTATATGGGACCTCAGAATGGGTAACCATGATGAACATCGTACGCCAATATTTGCAAATGAAGAACGTAGTTGGCTTTAAAGCAGAAAGAATCTGGTTGACAAACAGTTATGTTTCCTTTGGAATTTTAAATTTAAAGAAAAAAAAAAGAAAAAGTTGTTGGCTGGAAACTTTGCACTTTAAAACGCACCACGTTCTTTATTTGCCAATATTGGCAGACGATGTTAGATATTACTGGAAACCTGTCATGAGACACTGACTTTCAGAAACAATTAGTATGCTGCCAATAACAACAGGCACGACAATTATAAGTAAATCGAGTTTTACAGGTATGGGCTGAATAGGTATATACGCAATAGTTTTTATTCTCAAAAATTTAAACCAAAAGCAGTGCAAATAGTTGAAGGCTCCACCATGGCTGCAAAGAAACACGGTTGCATAATACTGCCATCCGGTCCTTGCCCTGCCAAGTTATGGAGACAATATTTGACAACCCCCTTCATTTGTGTCAGAAATCAGGTAGTAATCATCATAGCCCTGCTGCATATGTAGGAAACAAAAGTGTTTTAAGATAGTTGGTTTAAGAAAGCACAAACGGGCTAAATACATCCGAAAGTCAGAAAACATGGACTAGTGCAGTTAAACAGGCCGAGTGATTTTGGGCACATTATAAGTATATCTAATAGAGCATCAGGTGGGACGTCATTTCACAACGCGTTTTCCCACCAAAAAAGAAAGGGCCTGCATCAGGCCAAAATCCGCCGGGCTGTTTTGCTATGGTGGCCCATATTTCTGTTTTTATACAAAGCAGTACTACATCGTATTGCTTAGATAGTACTTTCCCATCTAACTATTCCACCATACGGTGGAGAATGTGGTTCAAGTACAAAAAAACTATAAAGCGACAGGCACAACGTCATTTTGCGTCATTTCTGCTGTTGCACTGCCACAATTTGGTGATTTTGCACAATGAACAGTCGTGGGCCTGCCTCAGGCCAAAATACACCGGTCTATTAGGCTACCTTGGCCCATTTTCGCCGGTTTAATACATAGCCGGGCTACGTCGGACTGCTTATATGTGTGGCCCATTATCTTTGAAACACTTTTATAGAATCAGCAATTATAATTTTTCACTAAGTTTTACCAAGTCAGTTATTTATATGATAGACGTTTGCCATGAGAAGTTTTGTTTACAATTTTTGATCAGTCAATTAATTAGTATTAGAAAATAGGTACCAATCATTATAGCTTTGCCATAAGCAAAGCGACAAAAGATATTTTTGCAGGGAAATAAATGTGAATGCATACCCGAGTATGTGGCTTATATTCCTACTTTTTTTCTAGTGCCTGCAGAGCGACTGAATGAACAAACGTGAGGAATAGAAGTTAGAAAATAAAATTCCAACAACTAATGATTATGAAAGACTATAAATTGAATCCGCTAAGCATATATTAATATTTAAGTTTATGGTTACATAATCGCTAAATTTCAAATTTAAATTCATTAAAATTAAATTTTATACCTTTGAGAAGTAGACATACGAAGTATATATACATAGTCTGTTGACTTCACAATCGCGAAAGAAGCGCTAAGAAGCATCAAATATTTCCGATGAGATCCATGTAGCTATTCAAAAATATTGACAAAGTATCAACGATGGATGCACAAACCATGTCAATACAGTAATAGGTAAGGTTGGTCTCCGTACATCCATCACTGATATTTTGTTAATTTTTGATGTTTAGTTTGTCTCAATAGTATAATAGGTTGGCTTGGTTTCCTTACACCCATTGTTGATATTTCGTCAATTTTTTATATTTACTTTGTTTCCATAGAATGCAATTATCATGTTAAATATACAAAACTTGTTAGCAGAGGGAAAAAAAATAAAGTAAAAGTATATATAAGTAGATTGATATAGTATAATGGATTAAGATTGTAAATTTTATGAATACTTATCTTTTGTTTATTCTAGTTATATAGCGGCATTTCAAATGAACCGAAGCACTGCAAAATAAAAAGGTTTGAGTTCCAAAGAGAGTAAGCAGTGTAATCTGACCTAAGAGGTTATCATTAAACATTTTATAAAAGTGTCTTGAGTCGCAAAAAAAATTGGTAACTTCTTATTAAGTTTAAGCACATTATCAATGGCAAAAACAATTGTGTTTTATGCACCTTGGCAGGTTCAGTCGCACAAAAGGTTTTGATTAGTCGTCGTATGGATTTAACCATGACAGCAACCACAAATGATGTACATCGGTTGTCAATATCAGGAAATGAAGAGCAGTTGGTTTTCTTTCTTTGACGACACTAAAAGCTGATGTTTTGTGCCTATCAGAGTTATCTTTTGCCCGCACATTCGCAACTGCAGTTTCACAAAAGGTCCTGATCAACAATATGGTACAATTATAAAAGAAAGATAGGAAATAGAAGAGGACGGTGCGAACAAGTAATTTGCACCAAATCACTTGTCACAGCATTCTTTTCTATTTCGCATCTTTCTTTAAGAATTGTTTGATCAGAGGCGTTTAGGGAACCGCAGTTATGAATATGCGGGAAAAAAATAACTGTCACAGGCACATAACATGAACTGTTACTATCGGCAAATAAAAAAAATACCAAATAGGTTTCATTTGCTAATATTGGCACACGATGTAGAACATCTGTGTTTGCTTTTATGGTCAAATGCACATGACCGATTATCAAAAGCTCTTGTACCACTGAACCTGCCATGAAGCATAAAAGACGGTCATCCAGTAAAAACCAGATAGGCTGGAAAGTAGGTGAGCGTGGATAATCAACTTGAAACACCAACTTATCAGTTGGGCCATAGCTGCAGCCATATGAGTCCTGGTCACCGTACCAAGATACGTAGATGAGTGAGCCACACATATGAAAAGTTAATACATAGAAAGTTCATCGCTGCCTTTTGCGTAACAGGTATAAAGCAGCATAGTTAACCCTTCTGAGCTCCCTTACAGTTTCTTCCGTCATTTCAACTCCCTTTATGCAAAGGCTTGCACCAAGCAATTTGCTAGATTGTTGAAAAAACAAAAGAAACTATATGGGACCTCATAATGGGTAACTATGATGAACATCGTACGCCAATATTTGCAAATGAAGAACGTAGTGGGCTTTAAAGCAGAAAGAATCTGGCTGACAAACAGTTATGTTTCCTTTGGAATTTTAAATTTAAAGGAAAAAAAAAAAGAAAAAGTTGTTGGCTGGAAACTTTGTAGTTTAAAACGCACCACGTTCTTTATTTTCCAATATTGGCAGACGATGTTAGATATTACAGGAAACCTGTCATGAGACACTGAATTTCAGAAACAATTAGTATGCTGCCAATAACAACAGGCACGACAATTGTAAGTAAATCGAGTTTTAAAGGTATGGGTCGAGTAGGTATATACGCAACAGTTTTTAGTCTCAGATTTTTAAACCAAAAGCGGTGCATACAGTTGAAGGCTCCACCATGGCTGCAAAGAAATACGGTTGCATAATACTGCCATCCTGTCCTTGCCCTGCCAAGTTATGGAGAAAATATTTGACAACCCCCTTCTTTTGTGTCAAAATCAGGTAGTAATCATCATAGCCCTGCTGCATATGTAAGAAACAAAAGTGTTTTAAGATAGTTGGTTTAAGAAAGCACAAACGGGCTAAATAAATCCCAAAGTCAGAAAACATGGACCAGTGCAGTTAAACAGGCTGAGTGATTTTGGGCACATTATAAGTATATCTAATAGAGCATTATGTGGGACGTCGTTTCACAACGCGTTTTCCCACAAAAAAAAGGGCCTGCATCAGGCCAAAATCCGCCGGGCTGTTTTGCTATGGTGGCCCATATTTCTGTTTTTATACAAAGCAGTACTACGTCGTACTGCTTAGATAGTACTTTCCCATCTAACTATTCCACCATACAGTGGAGAATGTGGTTCAAGTACAACAAAACTATAAAGCGACAGGCACGACGTCGTTTTGCGTCGTTTCTACTGTTGCACTGCCACAATTTGGTGATTTTGCACAATGAACAGTCGTGGGCCTGCCTCAGGCCAAAATACACCGGTCTGTTAGGCTACCTTGGCCCATTTTCGCCGGCTTAATACATAGCCGTGCTACGTCAGATTGCTTACATTGTACTTTGCCACCTAACTATATCATCCTATGATTGAGATTGTGTTTCAAGTAAAACAAAAGATACATGTGCACTTTCCCTGCCATTAGAAGCTCCTGCATGTCAGAGCTTTAGATACATTGTCATATCAGACATTGATATACATTCTACCCAGTTTATAGGTGTCAGAAAAGGTTCTAGACTCCACCATGGCTGCAAAGCGACGCGGTTGCATGGTAATGCCATCCGCCACTTACCCTGCCAAGTTATGGAGACAATATTTGACAATCCAGTTAATTTGTGGCAGAAATTAGGTACCAATTATCATAGGCAACTATGATCAACATCGTACGTCAATGTTGGCAAGCATGCAATATCTCCATTAGTTATAAGCACAACTTTCGTTGTAACCAACGAATGTAACCAACATGACTTATAACAGTGTGACATAGCATAGCAGAAGTATATCTTATAGAGCGACGGCTCCGGCGACGTTTTATCACACCGTTAGTCACAACAATTATAAGTAAATCGATTTTTAAAGGTATGGGTTCAACAGGTATATGTGCAGCAGTTATTAGTCTCAGATTTTTAAATCAAAATCAGCACAAATAGTTACAAGTTCCATCATGGCTGCAAAGAAAAACGGTTGCATAATAGTGCCGTCCGGTTCTTACCCTGGCAACTTATAGAGATAATATTTAACAACCCACTTCATTTGTGTAAGAAATTAGGTAATAATCATCATAGCCCTGGTGTATGTGAAGCAAACAAAAGTGTTTTTGCATACCCAATTTAAGAATGCACAAACGGGTTAAATGCATCCAAGAGTCAGAAATATTGGCGGTTTGTGCGGGAAATCACCAACTGTGGCAGCGCAACAGTGAAAAACAACGGAAAACGACGTTGTAGCCATCGCTCTCTATATATATATATATATATATATATATATATATATATATATATATATATATATATATATATATATAATTGTTATGCTGCCAACAACAGCAGACATAACAACTATAAATAAATAGAACTTTAAACATACAGACACAACAACTAAATAAGTATTGAATTAGTAGAAATATCTAATTGTTCAAGAGGTATGAGTGATGAATCTTGGTATATGTTTATAAAGATTGTATCTTGGGATTATAATGTATGTACAAAAATATGTTTTTTATGGACTAATAACATCAATAATTAGCAAAGTACTGACATACTTCTAGGTTTGGTCTTTTTATATATGTATTTTAAATTTCTTTATAATTTTAGATGATGATTGTTGTTGATATGAAGGAGGAAAAGAGAAAAATGATGATTGTTATGGAGATGGTGAATGGAGTGGTAGGTGGATGAAAAAAGAGAAAAATAATGGAGAAATATGGTGGGCGTGTGTTATTGGGGTCAAAAGACTAGTAAAAAGACTATTTTACCCTCATGTGACTTGCACATGAGAGGCTTTAAACGGTCAAACTTAACGTTAATTTGGTCAAGGGACTGCGAGTGTTAAGAGTTTCAAAGTTAGTGACTGTTTGTGCAAAAATAAAATCAAGAGACCAAGTGTGAAAGTCAACCCAAACTATAAGGACCGTCTGTTAAGATATACACTTAACAGATGCTAATTTGAATTGATCTACTAGTATAAAAACTATGTAACTAATTTTAGGGTTTTGTTAAAGACAACCCTATGGGTTGTCTATAAGGATACATTAATTAAAAAATTTGCATTAAATGAACACTAAAAATTCCATGTTTAACATCACATTCCATGTTTAAAATGAAAAAATATGTATAATTATGGAATGTGATGTTAAACATGGAATTTTTAGTATTCATTTAATGCAAATTTTTTAATTAATGTATCCTTATAGACAACCCATAGGGTTGTCTTTAATAAAACCCCTAATTTTAATATACATTTGCGTATAATATTCACACCAACAAAAATCTGGAAACAGTATCACAATGTATGCTTCTGTATTGTGAGGATCATGTAAATTGTGTTCTTTTATATACCTCAATAAATTTAAAAATCTAAAAAAACACATTTCTTATTACGCTTTTTAATTTGATCATCTATACTTTTAGCCATAAGATCTCTCATATGTCTGCATTCACATAGTCGGATTCAATATGAGCATAAACAAAATTATTTTCCTGATACATGGTCCACAACAAACAAAATTAAGTTGCAAGTCCGAGTTGCACACCAACTGTTTGATATAATGTTTGTTTTATTAGAGTGCTGGGTACCCTCAAGCCATGGTCACCAGCCAACCATGGCCGACGGCGCACGGCACCGCCAGTCGCGCCATGGTGGCTGGCACCGTAGCCACCAGCCCACGCCATAGCTATTTTTTTTTTGTTTTCTGCTTTATAATTCGAACGTTGGGAGTATATTTTGGGAAGGAAGCAAAGAATCCAACGGTTATATAACCGTTTGGCATTAATTCAAAAAAAAAAAAAACTTTTACCCCAAAAATCCTATAAAACCCCCCTTATTCTACCATTTTTCACACACACTTCCAATTCAATTTATACTTTAATAATACTAAACTTTCTTTCAATTATGGATCCAAACAATCCCAACGACACCTATTACGACCCTTATGATGTTTATTTTCAAGACGATCGGGAGCGCTATCTTCGGGGTTATACGGCATATGAACAATTTGTAGCTTTTTGTGATCAAGAAGCCGGGGGATCAGGATCGGGTCCTAAGAGGACGAGGGCATACATACCACGTGAACGAGAAGCGGCGGAACAACGTTTAATCGACGACTATTTTGGCGATGAAAACACTCCTCCTAAATATACCGTAGATAATTTTAGGCGAAGGTATCGTATGAGTTCTAGACTTTTTAATAAAATACTCAACGATATTATAATTTATGATGTTCATCCTCTTCCCGAGTACTTTAATTTTTTTAGAACACGTTTTGATGGTCTCGGTCGTTTAAGTATTGGTCCTATTTTGAAATGCACATCCGCAATCCGCAACTGGCGTACGGCACTACGCCTGATGCGTTTGATTAATACTTACAAATTGGTGAACGTTGTTCACAAGAATGTTTAGACCGTTTTACTAAATGCATACATGTTTTATACTTTGAAAAATATTTAAGAAAGCCCACTTCAGAGGATGTTGAAAAAATATATGCATTGCATGAAGAAAAACATGGACTCCCGGGAATGCTCGGGAGTATTGATTGTATGCATTGGGATTGGAGAAATTGCCCAAAGGCCTTACAAGCTCAATTCAAAAGACGTGATCATAAATACCCAACTCTTATGTTAGAAGCAATTGCGGATCAAAAATTATGGATTTGGCATGCATATTTTGGTGTCCCGAGGTCAAATAATGATCTTAATGTGTTATATGGTTCCCCGTTATTTGATGATGAACTTACGGGTATAGCTCCAGAATGTCCCTTTGTAGTAAACGGACATACATATAAGAAAGGTTTCTATTTAGCCGACGGCATTTATCCGACATAGTCCGTGTTTGTCAAAACATTTTTTGTTGCAAAGAATGAAAAAACTTTGAAATTTAAAAGAGTTCAAGAAAGTTCTCGAAAAGATATTGAACGAGCTTTCGGAGTCCTACAAGGTCGTTGGGGAATTATACGACAACCCGCACGTGCTTTCCAAATCAACACGTTGAAAAGAATCATGCATTGTTGTATAATGTTACACAACATGATATTGGAAGACGAAGGATTCGAAGTGAATTTAAGAGATGTGTTCGTTGATCCAAGGTCGAACATGCCAGATACTTGGATCGAAAGATGTGATTTACATGTTAGAAAAAACAAAGAACTTCGAGATAGAAAAGTGCACGACGAACTTCGACAAGACCTTGTGGAGCATGTATGGAACCTTAATTACTAGGTTTTTATCTATTATGTTTATGTATTAGTTTTTTTTTATGCATTTTGTTTTTTTTAATGTAATGTGTGTTTTTTTTAATGTAATATATTATATATTATATATATATTATATATATATATTATTTATATATTTTTTTTTTAATGTAATGAAGTTTATTTTAGTTATATTGTGTATGTTTTATTTTATGTAAAAAAGAAAAAAAAAAAATGGACGACGGCACCACATTTTCTGGTGCCGTGGGTACCGCCCAGAATGTGGTGCCGGCTCCGGGGTACCCATTACTCTTAGTGTTGTAAATTGGTCATGTTAGTGGGACCCTTTGAGACTTGTTGTTGGTTAAAATTGTTTTGTGGACTTAAATCATCTTTAAGAAAACCCCGGAAAGTGAGCATCACATGTTGTGATAATAAAGAGTTTTGTTTTTGATAGTTTTTATAGTTTAATCAAGATGATGGTATAGCAATTGTTTGATGAAATGTCTACTTGAATAGTGATACAAGTTGGTCATGCTACTTCTGCCCACATGACTTGTTGTTGATAAACATTGTTTTAGTGGAAGATTCGGTTATTATGAAGCGAAAGCGGATAAATTAGTAGCTATAAATGTCATTAGAATGGAAACTCTTTTTGTTGCTCAGGTTATGGTTTAAGACGCTATATTGGTGATCAGCAAGTTGATTATTTTATCATGCTGATAGTGTTGGAAGTTTTAAGATCAAATTCAACCTTGTAATCTATTTTAGAACCTTAGTCATTTTATTATGTATAAATATTTAGTACTTGTATAGATTGCAGCCATGTATATGCAAATAAGGCTGCACAAACATATGGTTTGGGCCACAAGCCAACAAACCTTAGTTAGTTATTAGTTAATGTCGAAATTGACAGTTAAGGTAGTTAGAATACAGTTATATGACAGTTATGGATAAAGGGTCATGTCTGTTGGTTCTTATTGAACCATCACAACCTTTATATCATGCCTGTTCATATAGTATTTATAAGACATTGTAATTTCAGTTATATATAATAACAGTTAGTAAATTTCAGTTATATATAATAACAGTTAGTATTTTCGTGTTTACTTTCCCTCCACATTTCTACTTTGTCCATTTTACTGCATAATCACACTGCACACACCCATTTTCTCAGTCTCTCAAACACTTGTTAATCACAATGGTTAACACAAACACTCACATTGAAAACAACTTGTCTAAACTCCAAAGAAGAGGACATGGCCATGCTAAGAGATAGAGCTTAAGGTTCATATGTGTTTATTGGCTTATGAGAGTTGAGTTTTATACTCATATGATGACTGTTTGACTGTTGACTTGAGGTGTTCTGACATTTCTTTGATAATCTTGTTGTGTGCTCTTTGGAAGAGCCTGTACGTACACCATGATCTTCATCATCTAAATATCTTCGTATGCTTGTTTGATATCACAATCACGAAATTTTTTAAAGTCAAATATTATATGAATTAATTCTTGTTAGTACTTATGTTCGTATTAATCACTAGTCTTATCCTACAAAACTGTTCTGATTCTGTCGCTGAGAAGTTGCTCATCATCTACAAAACCATCTTCTTTAGCATCACTTGGTTTCGAATATAAAGAAAAGTTCACTGAAGAAGCTGGGATATTTAGTGGGTGTGATTTAATTGGTGACGGTAATCTTGCCGGAATAGATCAGTTAGATGAACTTTTATTCATTGTCATGGTAGAACCTTACGTTGAGTCATATCGTTCATCCAGAAGTATTAATAAACTATTTTTTTTATGCCATGTGAATAGTATAACTAATGCCATTATTCTTATCTTTGTAGAGCACAAATTTCCATATGATCAGCAAACAAAAAAGCCCACAATTTTTAGGGAAACAGGACCATGGTTTGTGTCTGTTAGAGAGACCGCTATGAGTGCGATTAATCAAGTAGAATGGACTCCATCTCAGGTACAAGTATATATAACTGGCATAATATTATTGTTTTGATCTTTGAAACTTGAGATCCTTAACTGAGTTGCACACTGTTTGATAAGATGTATGTTTTAATAGTGCTGTAAAGTGGTCATATTAATGAGATCCTTGAGACTTGTTGCTAGTTAGAAATATTCTATGGACTTCAATGGCCTTTAAGAAAATGGCCTTTTTTTAGTGGAGATCCGGTTTTTATTCAGCGAAATTGGATAAACTAGTAGCACCGCTGAAACCTATTTGTTATAAAAGGGAGTTGTGATATGTAGACTTCCTTTCATAGGGGGTTATAGTTTAATTAAGATTAGTAATAATCAAGGAGATGGTAATTCTTGAATGCTCATATAGATGCCAACTTTATGGTTATTTTGTGGTATTCTGAGTGGGTTTATTTTAATCTGAGCTGGTGGTAATTAAGATTATGACACTATTAAATGGGACTGTGTTTTGGACTTGTCTTTCATAATAATGAATTTTCAATGACTATATTCCATTGCTAGTTGGTGATAGTGTAAATTGAAAAAGTACCATATTCCGGAGATAATTTGGTTCAAGGAGAGAAGAAAATAAGGTTAAAAATGTGAACTTCTCGACTCAAGTTGGTTCTTTTCTTGATCACCCCACTCTTTGCAGACGTTGCTATGATGTTATTGCTGGTCAACCGGATTGTGCTCTTGCAGCTGTGACCTGACCTGTGCTCCAGGTCGTCTCTTGACAAAAAAAAAATAATTTCATATTATACCTGGCAATTTTGACCCATTGACATATGGATGGATCGATTCAGGCTAGGTTATATCTCTAATGGGCAAATATTTTTAATTAAAATGGTTCGCTTAGAACAAACCAGGTCAGAAACTGGCCGAAAGTCTCCCAGACTGTAGCTTTAATGCATCAAACTTCATAAATTATTCTATTAATAAATATGGGATTATTGATGTACAAATACAGTTTTCTTAATCATACTCACACTAATTATCTATAAAATTCTTGAAATTTGGACAAAAAAATGTTTCGGGTTGACCTGTATGAAGCCTGTTCCAGCCTTAACCCATTACACAACCTGCACATTTTTTCACCTCTATAGTGTAGCATGTATTTACATCGATATTTTAAACCTAGGTGTGAACATGCTTTTGGTCAGAATTTTTCTATCTAGAGATGGAGTTACTTGATATGTTAGAGCAAAGAAAAAAAGATATGTTACCGCTATTTTTTGTATGATATTTCATTTGATCTCGTTAGAGTTATAAGGGACTCCATTAGCTTGGAATATTCAGGTGTACTTAAATACTTCTACACACAGGGTTCATAGCACTATCGTTCATATAACTAGTTTGTCTTTACCATGGAGCGATTGTGAAGATCTGATTTATACAAATTACCTTATAACTAGTATAACTTGAATTATTGAAAGGTAGATGCATGTTTCTTATAATTATTTATGTATTCTCAGTTACTCATATTTCATCAATTATATATATGAGGCCATATGCTATTAAAGAGACATGTGCTCCATGTTGTGATAGATCTTGTCGTATAGAGAAATATATGTGACTGATTCTAAGGAGGGACTTTGAGAGGAAAAAATACAAGAAAAAGATCGACTGAATTAAGGAGTGTGGATTATCGGATAAAATAGAGAATTTTGATGTGTTGTTTTAGATTAAGCATCTCGTGGATGACATGCGCACTGACGAGTTTTGATACATCTTATATGAAGTGATGGATGCTTAATTGTTATTAATTGATGGTCTACGATCAATTATAAGCAAAGTCTATTATGTTAATAGAAAGGTGTGAAATGAGTGTTTGAAAATTTCAAAATTCATAGCTAAATTTTATTTCATTTTATAGGGTTGTTAGCTTGTCTTTATCTCTATAAAATAAAAAAAGGAAAATTCGTTTTCATCACTTCATAGATGACAAATGAGTTGTTAGGAACTATACGAAAGATACAAAAGCCCCATAGCAAATGCGTTGAATAATCAATGAATTTGTTATATTGCTATTTGGCCAATTTAATAACAAATGATTATAAAACTTGTTCAAATGCTTTTTTATTTGTCTAAATGGAAAGAAGACTTTTTAGCCAATGTTCTACTGTAATAAGTGCAGATTAACAAAAAGGTATCACTCATGGTTCTCTATTTATGTTATGTTTCATTTCAACTAATTCTAGTTATTTGTCCAAAAAGAAATCCTCGATCATCACTAATAATCAATACATGGCTTCTGTTTGCTAATTAATTCATGTAAATAAATATGCATGTAACCTGTTTGATGAAATGTGTCACTGAAATTATTTTAAAAATTGGAAGCCACATGTTTTGGATCGCTTGACTAAACATGTTACTCTATCACTTTATGTGTCCACTACTCTTGAGTTTGTGTTTTGGCATGATTATCGTGCTTAAACCTCGAATAGATTTTATGCTAATTTTGGAATTGAGGTTTGTCTGTTTCGGCTTGTTCAAGTGATTATTAATAATGAAATTTGTACTATATATTCAATGTTTACGCATAGTACAAGTGACCACCACTCGACCATAAGATGCAATTGGAACCATATTCTCAACCCTTATCATTGTCAAATTTTGTACATCCTGTTAAATAAGACCAATAGGCACTAGCAGCCCTTAATGACCTGTCTAACATAAATGATTTTTTCAAAGTTATGTTTTCATATTGTATTACAGTATTGTTTATAGTAGTTGTTTAGAAGGTTCACATCATATTGATGTTTGTTGTTTTGTTATTTATTATATTCAAACTTTAAATTATTCAATAAAAAGGACGTTCCCTATAAGCTACAGGCAAAAAGTCAATTGTCTTGACAAAAACCACACCTCCATCCATTAAAAATAGTGAGTTGATTTGCACACCAAATAAATTGATAGTGACACCACAATTATGCACATGGTATGTTGCAACATATGCATTAAGGGTGTAATATTGTGGTGTCCTATCAATTTATTTGATGTGCAAACACCTCCCTTAAAAATAACATGGAACCTCACACACTTATCCACATCAATATATACAAACACAAACGAACATATTTTTTATTATATATTATATATATCACCCACGCAGTCCTTGGTTTCTTTAGACAAACAAACTGATACATAATAATGTCTTCAAATTTCCTTATTATTTAAGTATGGGTTTATTAGCTGTCTTTATCTTTATAAATTAAAAAAAATAATAATAATAATAAAATAAAAATCATTGTCATCACTTCATAAATGACAACAGATTTGTTAAAGAAATTTACACAAGATACAAAACCATTAGCATCTAATGACACATAATGAATATATTTCAATTGATGATTGCCAATTTTATAATATTTATCAATAAGTAATTCTTAAACTTGTTCATAAGTTATTGTAGTTGTTAGCATCTAATAATAAATATATTCCTTAAATAATTGGCCAATCTTATACTAGTAATACTTATCAACAATTAATTATTAAACTTGTTCACATGATCTTGTTTTCACTAAATAAAAAGAGGACTTTTTAGCCAATGTTCTATTATAATTAGCTGCACATTTAATGATTTGATGAAATGATTATTAGCCAAGAAAATATCATTTCATGATCTTGTGCTCTTGTGGTTTTGAATTTATGTTGATGTTTTATTTCAACCAATTCCACTTATTTGACCAAAACGAAATCCTTGATCATTTCGTTATTATCTAGTGAATGTTACATAATTATTACAAACTTCTACAATGCTCTTGTGGCTTTCAGTTTAGTTTAGGTTGGTTGTAGTGGTGACCAACACGGCAACACTACAACCGCTAACTCAGTGACATATCACTTTTTCACCCAATCACCAACATGACAACCAACTTACCCCATAAAAACCAACTCAAACATACATCACTTAAACACAAATATACCTCACAAAAACCAAATATACACACACAACCTCCACAACTCATTTTATCAACCAACCGAGTTCTCCCATAAAACCTAGACCGACGCGTGGGGTGGCTGTTTTAAAGTCGACGCGTCTAACATCACCAAAATCGCGTCCTTTGTACCTTATTATACTTTGATGTTTAGTTACATATTCAAGTTATGCGTTTGTTGTTTTGTTATTTTATTCCGACTTTGAATTATTACAGAAGGAAATTTCCTAAATGCTGGAGAAAATTTATGTAATCTTAATGGTCAAAAAGTGAATTGTCTCTTAATAAAATTTTATTTTATTATTACAATAATGCAAAGACGTACCTTTATCCATTATGTAAAATAACACGGAACACACACACATTCACAATCTCACATACTTTCATGTTTGATCCACATTGGTAATTACTACGTATAAGTTTTGAAATGTCCTGTTTGAAAAAGATAGTACAAAGTTAATAACCAAACACGTCCACAAACAAACAGGTGGCAAATGACACATGATTATAGAACTTGTTCACACAACGTACAAATTTCATTATTAATACATTATTTTGTTAGGTGGCCAATTTAATACTAACAAGTCAATGAATATGTTTTATTGCAACTAATGAATGAATATATTCTATTGCTAAACTTCTTCAAATGCTCTTGCACTCGTCTAAATGGAAAGAAGACTTTTTAGCCGGTGTTCTATTGTAAATCAACTAGAGATTAACAAAAAATATAACTTCATGATTTTGAGCTCTTGTGGAGTTGCGTCTTTCAATTTATGTTATGTTTTATTTCAACCAATTCTAGATATCTCTCCAAAAAGAAATCCTTGATCATCACTAATCGTCAATAAATGGCTTGTGTTTGTTAATTAATTCATGTTTTGGCAAGTGATAAGGATTCATTGTCATCAATACATTTTTTTTTTTTTTTTTTTTTTATTATCAAAATTATCCATTAATATAGAAAATATCAATTACAATAAGATGGCGGGAAAACGGGCAACAAGTTGCGCCGCAATCACCTTTTGAATAGCAAACCCAATCCTACTAAAGATGAAATTTTGTGTCTTAGGGGTCGAAATATTACTTTGCACAACCCATTGAACCCTAGTCAAATGTGTCATTGAAATTGTTCTAAAAATTGGAAGCCATGTGTTTTGGATTGCTTGACGAAACATGTTACTCTATCACTTTATGTATCATCTGCTCTTGAGTTGGTGTTTTGGAATGATTATCGTGTTTAAACCTCGAATAGATTTTATGTTAATTTTGGAATTGAGGTTTGTCTATTATTGAGCTCGTTCAAGTGATTATTAATAATGAAATTTGTACGTTTTTTTTTTTTTTTTTTTTATTTTTTTTTTTATTTTTTTTTTTTTTTAACAGTCACTACGAATATGATGAAAATGCATAAGTATGTATAGTATTAGATTAAATGTTTATGCATAGTACAATTGAGTGAATTGCCTACCACTTCGATCATGAGATGCTTAAGTATGTAGAGTATTGGATATTCAATAAACTAAGGCCACTAGGCACTAGCAGCACCCTTAACGACCTGTTTAACATCTAACGATTTTTCAAAGTCAGTTTTCATATTGTATTATTCAAACTTTGAATTATTCAATAAAGGATGTTTCCTATGACAAAATGTTAATTGTCTTTTATACAAAGACAAACCGAACAGATTTATGTATACATAATAATGTCTAATAGATAATGAAATTTCATTGTCATCACTTGATAAATGACAATAGACTGTTAAAGAACTTTACAGAAGATACAAAACCATTAGCATCTAGTGACGCATAATGGATATATTCCATTGATAACTGCCAATTTTATAATATTTATTAACAAGTAATTATTGAACTTGTTCATACGTTGTTGTATCTGTTAGCATCTAATGACACGTAATGAATATATTCCATAAATAATTGGCCAATTTTTTTAATACTTATCAATAATTAATCATTAAACTTGTTCACATGCTTTTGTATTTGACTAAATGAAAAGAGGACTTTTAAGCCAATGTTCTCCGGTAATTAAGTGCACATTTTGTGATTTGTTGAAATGAAAATTAGCCAAGAAAATATCACTTCATGATCTTGTGCTCTGTGGTTTTGAGTTTATGTTGATGTTTTATTTCAACGAATTCCAGTTAACGATGGATCGATTCAGGTTAGGTTGTATCTTTAATGGATAAATCTGGTTAATTAAAAGAGTTAGCTAGAGTTACTTAGAACAAAACGGGCCAGAAATTGGCCGTAGGTCTCCCATAGCTTTAATGCATCAAACTTCATAAACCATTTTATTAATAAAATTGGGATTATTGATGTACAAATACACTTTTCTTAATCATATCATAGTCACACTAATTATCTATTAAATTTTATAAATTTTGACAAAAAATATTTCGGGTTGACCTGTATGAAGCATGTTCAAGCCCTAACCCATTACACAACGCATTTTTTCACCTCTATTGTGTACCATATGTTTACGTTGCTTCTGGTCAGATTTTACCTAGGATCGGTGTTTTACATGCGGAAGGTTGAAAATGTGAAAGATGTTGGAGCTCCTCAACTAAAGTTGGTCAGATTTTACCTAGAGAGTGTGTGGTGTTAGTGTGTTTATATTATTATTATTTTTATTTTTTGAAATTTTGGTTAATTTTTGGAATTTTGTACCACTAACTGTGGGTTGGTGGTCCTCAGCCGTGGGCTGGTTACTTTTGCACAAAAACTAAACTTTAAAATTTTCTCGACTTAGCATAGTGCTATCGTGTCGGGTTTTCGTGTTTTTTACTTGCTAAACAATTAGCGTCAAAAATTCGCTAACACTTCTAACATAATTCAATTCATTTCATTTCCAAAACAATATTCAACTATATAAACTAAACAAAGTAAATAACTCAAACCAAAATAAATTACCAAACGATAATAAAAATAGTTCAAAATAACCCAAACGAAAATAAGCAAACGGTAAAGTATGAAATTGAAAATTAGTCTAAAATGTGATTATTGAGAACGCATAAAATTAAAAAGAGAGCACCCGGAATTTTGCTTATTTATTCGCGTCTTCTTGGAATGTTCAATTGCAGAAGTTATCAAATTTGAAGATGTCTTTCGAGATTGAATTTCCTGGAAAGCTTCCTTGTTGTTTCCTAGGTCTTGAACCCTCGTGTGAACTTTCGTCCACTTGGACTTATGATCTCAAACTTTGCATGTCAAGCCTCATCACCTTCAATCTTCCTATATGTGCCATGGCCTTCGTATTCCCATTCGATGTTCTTTAGTTGGATAAACAATTAACCAAAGAAACCAACCAATTCTTAAACACAATAATATTTTTGAAGGGGTTAAAATAAGCTTCCATGGCCAATGCCGTTTCATATCATCTTCAATCTCTAAAAATGATGGTGCTAACGGTCCATATTTCGGGTTCCCATCTCTGTCTCTTCGTACCTCAAACACATCCATCCAATCTTCCTCATCTTCCTAACACTTACACTAGCTCGCGTATCCGCAAGAGCGTTGAGAGGTGTAATACCATTTACCTTTAGTGGCAAAACATAGCAACCTGTGTTAACAATAAAAGAAGTGATGGTCATTCTAGATATTATGAACTTTGTATAAGTGTCTTAGAATATGTTAGTAATTAGTCAATGGGCTCGTGGACTTGGTAAATATAATATGTTAGTGATTAAGTTAGTAAGCTTAATAAACCATGTAAACCAAGTCCAACCCATCCAAGCCCATAAGCAAGCCCATTAGGGCATCTCATGTTCCAAATATAAATACCCTCAAATGTGTTCATTTGAGGGTGTGCTTGAGTGTGTATTGTGTGTGTGTTTTTCTTAATAAAAGTTCTCCCTTCCATCTCTCTACTTTCTCTCCCTAAAATACACAACCTTGTTGTCACCATATGAGCTTAATACATACGTGATATAGTTAGATCTAAAGTCCTACAAGTGGTATCATTCGCCTAACAATGATCTAGTAGTATGTTGTGTTTTAACGTTTTTGCTCTTCGAGTTAGTTTTTTGATTTTTTTAAAAACACGTTAAAAACGTTAAAGGTTGTGACTTTAGGATAGTTTAGGTAGTATTTTGGTCAGATCTGGTGAAAACTTGGATTAAAAAACGTGTTTTGTGGTGTTTTTGGGTGATTTTTGAAGTTAAGATACGGTGTTCTTCGAGTAACGTTTGAATTTCTTCGAGTTAGAAGACTTTCTTCGAGTAAGGGCTTGAATTTCTTCGAGTTAGAAGCATTTCTTCGAGCAACGGGTTGAATTTCTTCGAGTTAGAGGAAGTTCTTCGAGTTAGCAAAGTTCTTCGAGTAAGGAAACTTTAAGTTCTATTTATATTTTCCGAGTTAGGAAACCAGAACTTCCCTCTTATATCATTCTACTAAGGGGTTATATACTTCGAGTAAGAAAAGTCTTCGAGTAAGCACTTTTTCTTTGAGTAAGGATTTAAGTCTTCGAGTAAGAAACCGTCGAGTAACAGTCTTCAAGTAAGAAACCTTCGAGTAAGAATCCTTCGAGTAAGAACCTTCGAGTAAGCAATTCTTCGAGTTAGAACCTTCGAGTAAGGACAAAACTTCAAACGGCCATAACTTTTGAACCGTAACTCCGTTTTTAGCCCATAACCTATCAAAACGACCGTGAGAACAAAGAGAATGACACGTTGATTCAACCCAACCTACGAGGCCCAAATCCACACCAAAATGAAGTTATCAATGTTTTTAAGTTTTTAGACCAAATTTTTCCTACAACAACTAACCTTAAACAACAACAAACACAACTCCTACATCGTTGAACCGATCCAAGATCAACTTTATCACTTATACCTTCATCAATTGCAACTCAGCAAGACATTCATGTAGCCGGTGTGGAAAATCGACCTCCTAAGCTTGAAAAAGGTGGATATCTTCCATGGACAAGCCGAATGCTTCGTTACATCAAAACCAAGCATGGTGGTAAACTCATGCTCCAATCCATTAAGGAGGGTCCCTTCAAGCCTCGAAAAATTCAAAACCCTGGAAATCCCAATGGAACACCTCTTGTTCTACCATTCTTTCTTGAACAAACAGAAGCAAAATACACAGACGATGGCAAGAAGCAGATCGACATTGATGATATGGCAATGCATTTAATCCAACTAGGATTACCACAAGAGATCTTCGCTGTGGTCGACAGCTGTGAAATTTCATATGACATGTGAGAACGAGTTAGAAGGCTATGTCATGGAACATAAATTGGAAAACAAGCTTCTAACTGAATGGGAGAAGTTTACATCAAATCTAGGAGAATCCATTGAATCCTACTATATTAGGTTTTGCACCTTGATGAATGAGTTAACTAGAAACAAGTTGACACCAGGAACAATCGCGAGCAACATCAAATTCATCAAGAACCTTCAGGAAGAATGGGGAAGATACGTCACAATTGTCAACCAGACAAACGACTTACATCAAGTGAATTATGATATCTCTACGATTTTCTAAAGCAAAACCAAGCCGAGGCTAATGAAGTTAGGAAGGAAAGATTGGCAAAGAATCATGATCCTCTTGCATTAATTGCTAGCTCACCAACACCTTTACTAGTGTACACACCACATCTACCATCCTCATCTTCCACCCACAACTACATGCAACAACAATACATTCCACCACAAACTGCTGTCATCCCACAACAACAATTCTACCCACAACAACAAAAAGTTATTCCACAACAACAATATCCAAAATTCCAAGAACCAGAGTTCACTGACAATGATGAATCTACTGCTGCTTTGACACAAGAATTTGCTTATTTGACAAAGGCATTCCAAGGACGCTATTCTACACCAACAACAACCAAAGGATTTCATCGAATACTCACAACAGGCAGATTACTCAGCCGAGTTTCTATTACACCCGAACCTCGAAAAGGTAACGTATCATATTTTATAGTATAAGAGATATTGATATACATAAAATTTAATGCTTACACTTAATAAATAATAAGTGTTATGGGTTAAATAAGTGAAATGGGAATTAGAGGGACTATAATTGCCAAGGGACCAAACTCATAACTACACATGGATAAATATCCAAGACTTAGAAAAGTCTGGAAAAGTCTTGGTGGTTCTTGGTATGTCGACATATTGAGAGAAATAAGGAGGGAAAGCCAAAATCTTCATCTTAACTCACTTTGATTATCAAGAAGGGGTCAAGAGTCACTAGAAAAGCCTTAATTTCAATCTCCTCATCAAGTAAATGTTTTCCCCAATCTTAGAAATTAGGGTTCATGTGGTGGGTTTTGAGTATAGTGGATAAAGATAGTGAATTAATGATCTCCCCTAGTTAATTAGTTACTAATTGAAGCTAATTTTGTGATAGGAAGTAATTATAGAGCCAAAATCAAGTCAAGTAGGGAGCTAGTAGAGATTGAGGTAAGTATATAGGATTAACTTGTTTAATGTTATTATGTTAATGTTATGTTGTGAAATGTGTTCTTGTTATGGAGCTTGTGAATGAAAGTTAGCTTGGATCCAATGCTAGATATGTTAATGTGATGTGTTTGCTTGTTTGATCAAGGTGAGTAAAATGTTATGTTATACTCCATGAAAATGTAATGAAAGTTACATCTAATATACTTACTAAGCGTTTTTGCTTACGGTTGTAGTTAATGATGATTTTGTAGGTTCAAATGGAGGAAACAAGGGTAAGGATTTGGCCTAGCTTGTAGACTTAGAAAAAGAAGTAGGGTAGTAGTAGAAGGTAAGTAGAAGCTCATCTTTTGGACTAAGTAATTGAAGTTGGAAGCCCCGAGAGTCTTCTATTGTCTTGGTATAATTCCGTTTTCATGGTCATGGTCTTTCTTGGTCTTTGTTTTGTTTTGGTCATGGTATAAGTTTGTGTAAATATTGGGTACTCAAGCTTGAATATGGTTTAAGGTGAAAGTCAACATTTAAGGGTCGTTTGGCAAAAGCCATTTTTACCCATTTTTGTAAAGTCATGGGTTAAGTAGTATTGTACATGTTCTTTGATCTATATAATGGTAAATTATGCTTTTGGATAAGTGATTGCATGATTGTTTAGTAAATTCCACCTATTGGTTTGAATGGGTCAAAATAGACTTTTCCTTCATTCTAATAGTCACGTCTATCGTTGATGTATATGTCCAAGCTTTACGTTTTTGTGAGCCCAATGATGTATTGATAAATCCTGGAAGTTTTAGTGTCTTTTCGAGCAATAGAAGTCGTTTTCCGGAAAATGGGTAAAAAGTGTACAAAAAAGGAAAAAGTGTATATTTTAGATTGAAAAATGGTGCATTTTAGACTAAAACTGGGGTAAAAATGGTGCATTTACAAAAAGGGAAAAAGTGTATATTTTAGATTGAAAAATGGTGCATTTTAGACTAATACTTGGGGTAATAGTGTCTGGGTAAAAAAAAAAAGAAGTCGTTTTTGGGGCGTAACAACTTGGTATCAGAGCTTCGGTCTAAGAGATTTAGGATTTCACTTTAGGATTTCCTAGACTTAGGCCTTGTAAGGATGCGTTTAAGACTAGTGTTTGTTATTTGTGTATTGTTTGAATGATTTTGAGAACCCATATGTTAAATATTCTTATGACTACGCCTGGCCACCGTAGTGATAAAAATATGGAACATATGTGAAATTGAAATCATTTAGACCATACAAGGGTGACAAGCTAGGGTGTGTAGGATAAGGATACATATTTATGTCATTCATGCATCGATCATGTAAATGATTGTACTTGATATGAGACTTGCTATTTTCAGTAAGAAGAAGAGATGGAAACCCCTCACCCAAAAGAAGTAGCAAAATCTATGGCTTCCAAACATGCCGAGTCTTCGGTAAGCGGTGTGGGTAACAATGATAAAGACAATGAAAGTTCCTCTTCTTCTAGTTTTGGGGGACCTAGCTTTAGGGGTTTCTCCGAAGAGGAGATGAAAGCCTTGGACACAATGTTAGCAAAAAGAGTGGGTAAGGCTATTAAGCAAGCAATGCCTTTCTATGTCACTCAGACAAAGCAAAATCTTCGAGGTTTGATGAAAGAAGAATTTCAAGAATTCAAGAAGGAATGTGGAATAGCAAGGGAACCCAAAAGTGACAAAGCTACTTACCGTGACTTCACGGCTTGTGATGTACCACGGTTTACCGGTGTCCTTGAACCGATTATTAGTAATAGGTGGATTACGGCTATGGAGGGTGCTTTCCGCACTAGTGGATGTGAGGAAAGGAAGAAGGTTATCTATGCTACTAACTTTCTTCGCGATAGTGCTAAAACTTGGTGGGAAGGGAAGGTGTGTGATAAAGGTGAACCTTGGGCTGAAGCATGTACTTGGAAGGAATTTAAGGAGTTGTTTATTGTCGAATACGCTCCGGTTGAAGAAATTGACAAAATCTGAGAGAAATTCCAATCTCACTCAAACCAATGAGACGGTGAATGAGTTGTGGAGAACGTTCAATGATATGGTTCCGTATTGTCCAGAATATATTGGTAATGAGAAGCTTCAAGTTGACAAATTTCAAAGGATGCTAAAGGATGATATTCGTGATGTAATCTCGCCCTTCAAATGTACTACCTTGGAAGACCTTTTGAGTAGAGCTCATGTAAGGGAAGCGGACTTACTAAGAAGGAAGGAGAAAGAGGCTAAGGAACCTAAGAGAAAGCTAGAGTTTGTAGATCGTGATGGGAAGAAAACCAAATTTGATCATAACAAGAAAGGTGTGGGAAACAAGACTAAGGTGGCATGTCCTAAGTGTGGTAAGTTCCATCTTGGAGAATGTAGGCGTAATACGCCGGGTTGTTACAAGTGCGGAGCTCTAGACCATCAAAGTAAAGATTGCACCAAACCAATGATAGTATGCTACGGGTGTAATGAGATAGGGCATAGGTTGAGGGATTGCCCAAAAACAAAGGAAATTGAAGCAAAGCCATTGAGAACCGTCAAAGATGAGAAAGTAGAAGTTCCAAAACCAAAAGCTCGAGTTTATCAATTGAGTGCCGAAGAAGCCAAATCGGGGACTGATGTTATCACAGGTATTCATCTTGTTAATTCCGTACCCGCTCGAGTTTTGTATGATTCGGGTGCTAGTGTGTCTTTCGTATATTATAATTTTAGCAAGCAACTAACCTCCCCATTAGTAAAACTTCCGATACCCCTCGAAGTTGAAATAGCCGATAGTAAAGTTGTTGTTGTATCCAATGTATATTGAGACGTAGAGATAGAGATTGATGATAATGCCTTTAGGATTGACTTAATTCCTATAATGCTCGGGGAGTTTGATATCGTTATTGGCATGGATTGGCTTGAAAAATATAATGCAGCCATCTTTTGTAGCCAAAAGATCATTCAGGTTGTAAATCCTAGCGGTTGTGAAATGATTATTTATGGCGATAAAAGAATGGGTGAACTAAAATTATGCTCCGTGATGAAGGCTAGGAGATATTTATTGTGTGGTTGTTATGCCTTTATGGCGCATGTGGTAGATACGAGCTTTGAAAAGAAAAGCATCGAGATGTTCCGGTTGTGAATGAATTTTGTGACGTCTTCCTGGAAGACTTGCCGGGTATTCCACCCGAAAGGCAAGTTGAATTCCGTATTGATCTTGTTCTGGGTGCTACACCTATTGCAAAAACCCCTTATCGTCTAGCCCCGTCCGAAATGAAAGAATTGATGAGTCAACTTCAAGAATTGCTCGACAAGGGTTTTATTCGTCCTAGTAGTTCGCCATGGGGAGGTCCAATCTTGTTCGTTAAGAAGAAGGATGGTAGTATGCGGATGTGCTTTGACTATCACGAATTGAATAAAGTCATAGTGAAAAACGTGTATCCGCTACCAAGAATCGATGATCTCTTTGATCAACTTCAAGGTGCTAGGTGGTTTTCGAAGATTGATCTCCGTTTGGGTTATCATTAACTGAAGGTTCGAGAGGAAGACATTCCTAAGACGGTCTTTAGGACCCGATATGGGCACTACGAGTTCACGGTTATGCCTTTTGGTCTCATAAACGCACCTGCGGTTTTTATGGAGCTTATGAACCGTGTATGTTGACCGATGTTGGATAAATCCGTCATCGTGTTCATTGATGATATTCTTATCTACTCAAAGAGTAAGGAGGAACACGCCGCGCACTTACGGGAGATTCTTAAGACATTGAGAAGGGAAAGATTTTATGCCAAATTCTCAAAATGTGAATTTTAGTTACAAGAAGTTCAATTCCTCGGTCACGTTATTAATTTTGATGGTATTAAAGTTGATCCTTCAAAGGTGGAAGCTGTAATGAAGTAGCATGCACCAAGGAATGTTGGTGAGATTCGGAGTTTTCTTGGCCTTGCGGGATATTATCTGTTGACAAAAATAATGCCTAAAAACATTATTCATATCTCTATGTTTTAATGATCACAAAATATAAACTCATTAAACATAAACTTATCAAATAAACAAGTATTTAGTTGTAAATATTCACTTCTACAACTTAATCACTTAAGGTATGAATAAACAAGTGCTTAATGCATTATATGTTCAAAGGAACATTTTCTTAAACACTAGATTTTTTATAAAATGCCAAAAACATTTTATATCTTTTAGAAAAACATTTTTGGTAATAAATAAAAAGGTTTAATTCATTATAAATTTATGAATTCAAATTTTTAACCAAAATCAGTAAAAATGTTCCAGAAAAACCTTCCCCACAAAAAGACAAAACTGGCCAACGGGCAGGGAGGGCGGCCCCCTTAATTATGCTAGGCGGCCCCCTTAAAATTAAGGGGATCGCCCCCCTATTTAAGGGGGCCGGCCACGCTCCTGTAGGTTCCAGCTGTCCAGTTTTTCTGCCTATAAATACCAACCTTCCCCTGGATTTTTACTCACCTTTTGCATACTGAAACTTTGATCATATAATCTTAAGCTTTGGTTTCTAAGTGATCCAAGCTTCCTCCATTCAAGTGCAAGAGAAGAATACTCCTTCAACTACTAGAGAAGAAGTATTGCAACTTAGATACCTAAGTTGTTTGTGTCATTATTCATTTGTATATAAGTTGTGTATTGTGGTTAGATAGTTGTGTGAATAATTGTTTGGGATAGGTTAGTGTGTAAGTAGAGAAGTTGTGTTGTTAAGGTGTGTAAGTAGTGAAGAAGTAGAAGTGTACATAGGTTGTGCTTAGTTGTGAAGTGATAGTGAAGAAGTCGTGAAGAAGAAGGTGTGATTAAGTCATGTTTAAGTTGTGAGATTGGTTCTAGCTACGATTAGAACTCGACATCTAGCTTTGTGTCGTTAAGCTGGTGTAAGCTAAAGTTGTGTAAGGTTTTCTCCGCCATAAGGGAGCTTGTTGACATAGTGAAGAAAACTCTCGAGTTAGGTGCTCGGGGAGTGGAGTAGGGCAAGGAAGGTGTCCTTGTAGCCGAACCACTATAAATCTCTTGTCTCTCGGTTAGATCTTTCCATCTCTAACTTTCATTTCATTTTATTACCTCACTTGCATTACTTATTTATATCTACTTATAATACATATTGTTCAAAGAGTTGAGATCACATAAATTCGAATCTAAGTTTTAAAAAGTAAACAAAGTTTTCATAATATAAATTTAAAAGGACATAAAACTATTCAACCCCCCTTCTAGTTTTCCACAATTGGTATCAAGAGCCACGTCAAACAAGATTTTTAAAATTAACTGTATTTTAAAACTTGAAACGATCTATGGAATCTTTAAAATATTTAGAAGGGCAATCTATGCAAAGACCACCACTATTTGAAAGTGATGGTTTTCTTTATTGGAAAAATAGATTCGAAACTTATGTGAAATCAAAGGATCTTGATCTTTGGCATGTTATTACCTATGGTGATTTTCCCCCTATTCAATATAATATCCTAACTAAAATAGATGAAATTGTACCTTTTGAAAAACAAAATGATGATTTAAAAAAGAAACTAGCAAAAAATAATGAAGCTAAAATGGTAATTTATAATGCGTTACCACGCAAAGAATATGAAAGAATTTTTATGTGTCAAACCGCAAAAGAGATTTGGGATTCTTTACTAATCACTCACCAAGGTAATAGTCAAGTCAAAGATAATAAAATAGATCTTCTTGTGCAACAATATGAACAATTTATAATTCCTGAAGAGGAATCTATTGATAATGCATTTGCTAAATTTAACACAATCATCACAAGTTTAAAAGCACTTGATGAGACTTTTTCTAGCAAAAATTGTGTAAGGAAATTTCTTAGGGAATTACATCCAAAATGGAGCGCAAAGGTCACGACGATTGAAGAGTCAAAGAACTTGATGACGTTATCACTTGATGAGCTTATTGGCAACTTGAAGGTTCATGAAGAAATTATAAAGAGGGACTCGGAAACGGTCAAGAGCAAGAAAGATCAAATCAAGTCTCTCGCGCTAAAAGCCAAAAAGGAACTTAGTGATGACGATGATTCAAGTGACGATAGTGAAGACGAAGAATATGCAATGGCCGTAAGAGAATTCAAGAAATTCTTCAAGAGACGAGGAAGATTCACGAGACAACCGAGAGATGAAAGAAGATCGCTTCAAAGGAATAGAAATGATAACTACGGGAAAAGAAAGTGCTTTAGATGTGGAAGCCAAAACCATCTCATTGGCGAATGTCCAAAGCCACCGGGTTACGATTACGAAAGCGCATTTGTTAGTGGAACATGGAGCGATAGCGACAAAGATGAAGCGGACAAAGCAAAAGACGAAAAGTGCCTTGTAGCTCAAGCCACCGATGAAATATGTCTCGGGATAAATTTGGAGCCCGACGAATGGATTAAGGATAGTGGATGCTCGAAGCACATGACGGGAAACCGGAAACTATTCTCCTCCTACAAGGCATACAACGGAGGTAATGTTATTTTCGGTAGTGATTTTCGTGGAAAAATCATTGGCAAAGGTACGATCTCTCAAGACTCCCTAACTATTGAAAATGTTGAGCATGTAGATAACTTAACATATAACTTGCTTAGTATAGGACAAATATGCGATAATAAGTGTAGGGTTACTTTTACAAGTAAAGATAGCGAAATAGTTAAGGACGGAAAGGTCATAGGTAGAGGAGTTAGGAAAGGTGGCGTATATGTTATGAAACTAGGAAATAAACCGGAAGATAAAATATGTCTAGCAACCTTAGATGAAAACTCTACATTGTGGCATAGAAGATTAGGTCACGCAAATATGCAACAAATACAATCCCTAGCCTCTAAAGAATTAGTTAGAAACTTGCCTAACCTAAGATATGACCAACACTTTTGCGATGCATGTAAAATAGGAAAACAAGCACATGCTAGTCACAAAGCTAAGAATATAGTCTCCACTACTAGATGCCTAGAATTATTACACATGGACCTTTTTGGTCCAACCGTTGTGCGGAGTTACGGAGGTAATCGTTATACCTTAGTAATTGTAGACGACTATTCACGATACACGTGGACTAGATTTTTAAGTGATAAAACCGAAGCCTTTAATAAGTTTGAAATATTTAGTAAAATGATTCAAAATAAATTAGGATATTCTATAGTATCAATTAGGACGGACCATGGTCGGGAATTTGATAACGAAGTGCAATTCGGGAAATATTGTGATTTAAATGGGATATCTCACAATTTCTCCGCTCCTCGCATTCCACAATCAAATGGGGTAGTAGAAAGAAAGAATCGAACATTACAAGAAATGAGTAGAACAATGCTAAATGAACAATCTATCCCACAAAAATTTTGGTGCCATGTCGTAGATACATCAACATATATAATAAATAGAGTCTCAATTAGGCGAATTTTAGGAAAAACCCCATATGAGTTGTTAAGAGGTAGAAAACCTAATCTAAATTACTTTAGGGTATTCGGGAGCAAATGTTTTGTTCTCAATACAAAAGATTACCTTACTAAGTTTGATCCTAAGTCGTACGAAGGAATTGATGAAGCGAAAAGTGTACCGCTTTTAAGGGGTCATTTAAGCCCTAAATCGTATTTATTTGATCAAATATCGCCCTAAATCGTTCCTTTTGTCATTTTAGGTACTTATGAGGAGAAATCTGGAAAAGGAGGCATTTTGGACGTTTTTGGAGCATAAAAGTGAAGAAAACGACAAAGTCTCAAAATCGGCTGAAAATTACCTTTGACGGCGTCAGGATTTGTTCTGGACGGCGTCATGGTTTGGCAAGAAAAAGGTGGATGTGAAAATTACTCATGATAAGCCAGAGAAATTTGCATGGGAATTCTGACGGCGTCACCCTTTAATCTGATCAAGGTCGTCACGGTATAATTTAAAGAGGGACGGCGTCACGCCTAATTCTGACAGCGTCAAGCCTTGATAAGCCAGAACGGATTTTGGAGGTCTAAAGAGGGACGGCGTCAAGAAGGCCATCCGGGAACCCTAAAAGCGGCGAGGTGACGGCGTCACACTCCATAACGTGACGCCGTCAGATCTGAAAGTCTATATATAGTTTTGCAATTTTTTGTCATTAGTGTGGAACTTATTGAGGGACTTTGTGTGTAAGAACCCTAAGACGATTTTAGCAGCTTTTTCAAGGCTTTTTGCCTTGAGATCTTCCATGTTACATTGAAGATAAGTTATCAATTAATCATTCAATATGTCTATGTGTTGTTTGATTCTATCTTGTTCTTGTCTTTTGTTTAACATGCTAGGCTAGATTTATCTTGTGTTTGCTTAGATCTAATGAAACCTAGCTATTGATTATTGGTTATTAGTGTGTTATTAGTTGTATTGGATGATTGTTCATCTATGTTAGGCTTAAGAAAACTGGCTAACTTCCTATTCGGTAACTTGCTTGAACGTCTTAAGAAACATGAACCAATGCGTACTAAGGTTTTTATGGTTGTATTTAATGCACAAGCGAATTCTAGTGATCCCATGTTAGGAGCTTCCTAGCCGGCTCGACATAGGAGTAAAGTAGGAGCTTGTAGAGTTGGGGAAGTACGTACGCCACCCCACGATTGGTATTAAGGAATATACCCGTCATCCACGCGATTAATGCACACTAATTAACCGGTAAAAGATAGTTAGGGAGTAAGGAAATCTAAGTAAACACATTTCTCTCCACATAAGTTTCACCACCTTTTCATTTTTTGTTATTTTATTTTATTTGCATTCGTAGTTATTTGGGTTAGTTGACTAGCAACTAATTCCGCCCACTCTTTCAAACCCGAGATTTTACTTGCTTTCATAAAAAAATATAAAAAAATAAAAAAGAATCTTCTCTCACCCTTAGACCTATTAGAGTAGTTTTTCATACCTAACGAACACTATTCCCTGTGGAGAACGATCAATCCCCCGTACTTACCACTACACTATACTACATCGGTCAGGTACACTGCCTGGTGGGGTTGTAAGCCTCTTGAGATCCCTTGAGAGGTAAAACCTGTTGTAAGGTTGCAAAACCACGCATCAAGTTTTTGGCGCCGCTGCCGGGGAGTAATTATTGCTTAGGTTGAAATTTATTTTTATTAGGTCTACTCATTAGATTCATATCTAGTGAGATCTTTATTTTCTTTTTATTAGCTTTCTAGTAGTCTATCTTTTCTTTGTGTCTTTGTTCGTAAAAACCTTTCCATTGACTCTTCCGTTCACCATTATGGAGTACGCGAATCCACCATACTACCGACCACGAAATCCATTCGCCCTTAATGACATCTTGATGTTCAACCAATATCGAGATGAACCCATATATGATGCATGGACTCGTTTTAAAAAACTTACTCCGAATAGTCCCTCATCATAGCTTCGATTTAGCATTCCTAACCCAAATTTTTTACGATCGTGTCAACCGATATGACCAAATGTGCATTAACGATTTTGCCAATGGGGACCTTAGGGAATTAAATGCTGAAGAAGCATGGGATACCATAGAAGATTGTGCCCAATATTATTATAGAGTAGACAACCCAACAAACATTAGTATAAGTCAATTGACCACAAATTTCAAGGATCATGAAACAAGTTTGTTTGGGGATGAGGGTAGAGTTGAGCCACCTAGTTGCATGTCATGGTTAGGCACTACCATAATACAAGATGAACACATAGGTGATCTTGACACAAGGGATGATGAGGTAAGTAACATAAGCCCACTAAATACCCCACAAGTCCTACCATCATTTGAGGCACACACACCGCCCGTGACTTACCCGGAAGAAGTAGAATTGACTTTAGGAATCACAATGGAGGTAGAACCCTTGGACCAAGCACAACTAGAGGATATAGGTTTGAACACTTTTAGTGATGACCTTACTCTTAGTTCTAGGGAATTTCCTAGTGTTGATGAAACGGAACCTCAACCTTTACACATCTTTCCATCCTTAGATTTACATCTAGGAGACAAAAGAGGAACCGACCCACCCATCAACCCTTATTATCCGGGTAGTTTTAGGATGAAGGAAGCCATTCACTCACCCCCTTCACCTCACGTGGCATATTTCCACCCTAAGGGTGTGTATCGCTACTTTCACCCGCACTTAATCCTAAGTGTAGGGAAAACCTCCCCTATTTCCGTTAAATAAGGGTAGAGTCAGGCTCGTGACTCGAACAAAAACAAGCGCTTCTTGGGAGGCAACCCAAGTTTTATTTGCTTTGTGTGTTTATTTGTTTGTTTGATTTTATTTGTTTCCGTATGTATGTTTAAATTTTATTATTATTGATTCATGTTCAAAACTAATTTGTGAAAATGCTTTATTTTGTTTTTAACTTCGTCTTAACTACATATAAAGGTATTTTGCAAAAGTTAAGTGTAAGGGAAATCCAAATCGGTTTATTAGAACACAAATAAACATGAATCGTAATAATAATAAATTAACATACATATTAGTATTTGTTTGAGTCAAATGCTTGTATCGAGTCATAATGATGTTTTGCAGGAATTCCAGGAAGTAAGGTGTAGGTTTTTCCAAAAATTTTCCGAAAACGTAACATGAGAATTCTGTCAGATCATTTCTGACGGCGTCAGGCTTTACAACCTGACGGCGTCAGGTTTAATTTTCTGAAAATTTTTGAAAGTTTTGTTTTCATAAAATTTTTTTATTAAATCTATAACTTATAATCTCCAGGAATCTGCAAAATTATCATTCCACGAGCATTATATCCTTATATATAGAGTTTATCCCGCCGATGTTATGCAGGTTTTCGTGTTTGTTTTCTCAGGTTTAACAGGTTATTTTGGACAAGGAGATGTATGTGGAATCAAGCTATTGGTGATGCATTAGTCTTGGAGCTTTTACATTCTCTTGGAAGAAGATTTAACCGTGTTACTTCATTATCCACCGAGCGAATCAGGGGAGTATTTGATTTCATTCTTTTACTTTATGCTTTTACATCTTGTTATTTGAACATTGGGGACAATGTTCATCTTAAGTGTAAGGGGGGGGGGGGGGTAAAGTACGATTAGAGAATGCTATTGCGCTTGATTTTTGTTTGTTTAATGGTAGATGTGTAATAAAACTGAGAGAAATACTTGTTAGGGCAATTTTAGTGCCAAATTTAAAATTTTTTACAACATTTAGGAGTGAAACTTTAGTTCTAATAAGCGTCTCACGGATAGGAGTTATATGACTAGCACAAAAACCGTACCACTAAAAAATTTTTCCACCCCAAATATGTGAGGTTCGCCCCTAGAATTGGTAGGAAAAGCATTTATGCTATGATGTGTGTACCGGTAGCACTTAGATTCTAGAACTTGCGTTAGGACCATTCCGAGGCCACAAGTGAGACTACATTCGTGTAGTTAGATTTACTACATGATAAGAGGCATTAGGATTAACCCATTGTTTTACACCTGTGTTTTTGTTATAATTACATTGGCTACATTGGTCAAGTAATTCTCCCACACCCTTTGCGTTGTACTCATTTTTAGTACACGATACCCCTAGTACACCCCTCAGAGCCTATCTTTTCGTTTCAACCTTTAAGCATTTTACTTAAAGGAAGAATTTGTTTACACCCCACTTAAATGTACACCCAAATCGCCTTAGCCTACCTTGTATGCACTCATCTTTAGTGCATTATTGTGACAACATTTGTTTAAACCCAAGTTAATTATCTAATTGATTACATGGTTGCTAAGTCGAGTCATATCCTTGTACATATTGTTTTGGGACGATTGGGACTCATGGGTAAAGTACTAGTGTAATGGAGTAATGGGGAAGAACATCATTATTACCCCCATATGTGCTAAATATTTTAAAAGTACTCCAAGTGTTTTAATTATCTTAATTCGAGTCATTAGAATAGTTATTTGTAAAGTTATGTAAAAGTTCAAGTGTAAGGGGAATGCAACGCCCCTATGATGTATTATTTTGGATGGTAGGGCAAGAGTGTATGAAAAAAAAAAAAAAAAAAAAAAAAAAATCAAGAAAAATACAAAAAAAAATGAGAAAAAGAAAAGTAGAAAAATCATACGGACTACCATCCCGTTTCATTTTATGTTTATTTTATGTTTTTGTTATTTTCTTTCATTAGCTTAAATCGAGTCGAGTCTTGGCTTAGCAAAATTGTATAGTACATGTAATTAATCAAGATCTTTAACTCGCCACCAGCAAAATATCCCTTATCCAACAAAACCGTGTTTATCATATCCCTACACCTAACGTTATAACCCGTTTAAAAGCCCTCTTTGATAGTTTATCTTAGGTGCTTACGCCCAGTGGAGGAGGTTTTCGATCCTTTCCCAAGCCTATGGTAATCTATTTGCTATGACAGGTAGTGAGAGATATTATCCGTTTTCATTTATGAGATTTATTTTGATGACACTTGAGATATGTGAGTATCTAAACACTACTTGTGAGGTGCTAGTTTGTAATCTCCGTGCTTATTATGATTAAAGTGGAATGACTATTTGTTGCAATTACTTTTATATTAGTGTTAAATGACCCCTAACTTGTATTTTGATTAGAATAAAAGCACATTTGCTTGAGGACAAGCAAATCTCAAGTGTAAGGGTATTTGATGAAGCGAAAAGTGTACCGCTTTTAAGGGGTCATTTAAGCCATAAATCGTATTTATTTGATCAAATATCGCCCTAAATCGTTCCTTTTGTCATTTTAGGTACTTTTGAGGAGAAATCTGGAAAAGGAGGCATTTTGGACGTTTTTGGAGCATAAAAGTGAAGAAAACGACAAAGTCTCAAAATCGGCTGAAAATTACCTTTGACGGCGTCAGGATTTGTTCTGGACGGCGTCATGGTTTGGCAAGAAAAAGGTGGATGTGAAAATTACTCATGATAAGCCAGAGAAATTTGCATGGGAATTCTGACGGCGTCACCCTTTAATCTGATCAAGGTCGTCACGGTATAATTTAAAGAGGGACGGCGTCACGCCTAATTCTGACGGCGTCAAGCCTTGATAAGCCAGAACGGATTTTGGAGGTCTAAAGAGGGACGGTGTCAAGAAGGCCATCCGGGAACCCTAAAAGCGGCGAGGTGACGGCGTCACACTCCATAACGTGACGTCGTCAGATCTGAAAGTCTATATATAGTTTTGCAATTTTTTGTCATTAGTGTGGAACTTATTGAGGGACTTTGTGTGTAAGAACCCTAAGACGATTTTAGCAGCTTTTTCAAGGCTTTTTGCCTTGAGATCTTCCATGTTACATTGAAGATAAGTTATCAATTAATCATTCAATATGTCTATGTGTTGTTTGATTCTATCTTGTTCTTGTCTTTTGTTTAACATGCTAGGCTAGATTTATCTTGTGTTTGCTTAGATCTAATGAAACCTAGCTATTGATTATTGGTTATTAGTGTGTTATTAGTTGTATTGGATGATTGTTCATCTATGTTAGGCTTAAGAAAACTGGCTAACTTCCTATTCGGTAACTTGCTTGAACGTCTTAAGAAACATGAACCAATGCGTACTAAGGTTTTTATGGTTGTATTTAATGCACAAGCGAATTCTAGTGATCCCATGTTAGGAGCTTCCTAGCCGGCTCGACATAGGAGTGAAGTAGGAGCTTGTAGAGTTGGGGAAGTACGTACGCCACCCCATGATTGGTATTAAGGAATACACCTGTCATCCACGCGATTAATGCACACTAATTAACCGGTAAAAGATAGTTAGGGAGTAAGGAAATCTAAGTAAACACATTTCTCTCCACATAAGTTTCACCACCTTTTCATTTTCTGTTATTTTATTTTATTTGCATTCGTAGTTATTTGGGTTAGTTGACTAGCAACTAATTCCGCCCACTCTATCAAACCCGAGATTTTACTTGCTTTCATAAAAAAATATAAAAACATAAAAAAGAACCTTCTCTCACCCTTAGACCTATTAGAGTAGTTTTTCATACCTAACGAACACTATTCCCTGTGGAGAACGATCAATCCCCCGTACTTACCACTACACTATACTACATCGGTCAGGTACACTGCCTGGTGGGGTTGTAAGCCTCTTGAGATCCCTTGAGAGGTAAAACCTGTTGTAAGGTTGCAAAACCACGCATCAGGAATCTTTCTAGGGTATTCACAAAATAGTAAAGCATACATAATACTTAATAAACACACTATGAAAGTAGAAGAGTCCTTAAATGTAACTTTTGATGAAACTCCACCACCACCTAAGAAATTGCCCCTAGAAGATGATGATCTAGTTGAAGAAGAAGCTATTGAGGTTAGTAAAATTAAACCCTTAGGCAATGATAATGAAGATATAATATTAGGTGAAAACGAAATAGTAAATGTTAAGGAATCTAAATCACACCCGTTAGATAATATAATAGGAAACCTAAATCAAAGAACCCTTAGATCACAACCTCAAGATAAAAATAACTTCTTTTGTTTCCTATCAACTATAGAACCTAAAAATATAAATGAGGCATTAAAAGATGAAAGTTGGGTTATGGCTATGCAAGAAGAACTCAATCAATTTAAGACTAATGACGTTTGGGAACTAGTCCCAAATCCCATGAACATGACCATCATAGGAACTAAATGGGTTTATAGAAATAAGTTAGATGAAAATGGAATAGTTACTAGGAACAAAGCTAGGTTAGTTGCCCAAGGTTATAATCAACAGGAAGGAATTGATTATGACGAAACTTATGCCCCCGTAGCTAGATTAGAATCTATAAGAATACTACTTGCCTATGCATGCGCCCTAGATTTTAAGTTATTTCAAATGGACGTGAAAAGTGCATTCCTTAACGATTTTATCAATGAGGAGGTATACGTGGCACAACCTCCAGGATTCATTGACTTCGCAAAACCTGATTATGTTTATAAACTCAAGAAAGCTTTATATGGACTCAAACAAGCTCCCAAGGCTTGGTATGATCGATTAAAGGCATTTCTTATTAAACATGATTATTCCATAGGAATGGTAGATAACACTCTTTTCACGAAAAAGAAAAGCCCAAATCTCATCATTGTCCAAATATATGTCGATGACATTATATTCGGATCGACTTGTCAGGATATGTGTGATGAATTCGCCAAAATCATGCATGATGAGTTTGAGATGAGTATGATGGGTGAACTTAATTTCTTCCTAGGATTACAAATAAAACAATTAGAAGATGGAATATTTTTTAATCAATCTAAGTACATTAAGGAAATGCTTAAGAAATTTGGATTAGAAGACGCTAAGCCCATGAAAACACTGATGTCTACGGAAGTAAAACTCACAAGAGATGAAGAGGGTGAGTCCGTAGAAAACACTAAGTATAGAGGAATGATAGGTAGTTTACTATACTTAACGGCAAGTAGACCGGATATCATGTTTAGTGTCTGCCTTTGTTGTCGCTTTCAAGAGGATCCCAAAACCTCTCACCTAGAAGCGGTTAAGCGTATCTTCCGATACATTAAAGGCACTATACACTTAGGATTATGGTATCCTAAGGGATCCGGCATAGAAACCATCGTCTATGCGGATTCGGATCATGCGGGAGACTACGTGGATAGAAAAAGCACTAGCGGAATTTGCACGTTCATGGGATGTTGTCTAACATCTTGGTTCTCGAAGAAGCAAACCACTCTTGCTATTTCTACCACAGAAGCCGAATATGTAAGTGCTGGAAAGGCATGTCAACAAGCACTATGGATAAAACAAGCTCTCGTAGATTATGGCATTAGGTTAGATGATGTCCCAATTATGTGTGATAACAAAGGTGCTATAGATTTAAGTAAGAATCCCATTCAACACTCTAGGACTAAACATATAGAAATACGCCACCACTTCCTCCGCGATAACGTTCAAAAAGGAAACATATCTATAGAAAAGGTTGCATCAGAAGATAACTTAGCAGACATATTCACTAAGCCCCTTAAGCGTGAACTCTTTAACCACTTACGTTTAGGCCTAGGAATGATGGAACAAATTGACTGAATTTTCTGCATCTTTGGTACATTTTTTTTCCAGATGGGCGGACCCCTTAATGTTATAAAGGCGGTCCCCTTAATTATAATGGGGACCGGCTTGTCATTAAGGGGACCGGCCATCTGTCTGTAAAATTTCTTTTTCCTCCCATCTGAGTCTAGGAATCTGTTTTGCACAAAATAAAAGATTGGAATATTTTTTTTGCATAAACATATTTATGAACAAAACCCAATCTATTTTCTACAAATCATTCTCACATCTAGGACAACACATGAAAACCATTTTCCTTACATTGTTGAATAATGCTAAAAACATTTTTTTTTCATGCATAAGATCTCATATGACTTGTCAAAATATATAATCTTATATATATCTTTGATATTCATATATTGAGCAAAATCAAATCAAGGAGACCTTGGATTGTTTCTTAGGAAATTCTTTTGTATTTAGGAGTCGAAACAATCACATCTCCACATTTGTTGCATATAGGCACACACTAGAACAAGCTTATTAATCACATCCTTACAATTGTTCCATCACCTATTCCCCATTAGTTTCTAGTGCCTTTGCTCCATTACCCTTGCCTTAGATGATTAGTTTCCTTAATTCTCTAAATTGCTAGATATAACTTATTGCCTGCTTATTTGTTTATCTTATATGCCATGCATGCTTAATATGTTTCTCTATTGCCTCAAAGAGTGGGACTTGCCTAAAACCAAAAGCTCAAAACATAGCCATCCTCATCTATTTCTGCAGAAAAATCCATTTCTGGAACCCAAAAAGGTACCAGATGGGCGGCCCCCTTAATTATTAAGGGGACCGCCCATAATTAAGGGGATCGGCCATCTGCTGGACAGGTTCACAGAATCTTTTTCTACTTTTTAGCCCATTTGATCCTATACTTCCCCAAATTCACAAACACATTCTGTCCTAATCACCCAACAAGCCTATCCATTCCTAAACAACACAAATCATCCACTATAAATAACCCCATATCTCACCACATTCAATCATCCCATCATGTCTTCTCCTATCAACCAAAAACCAAAAACCTCAAAGCTAGCAAGGATGACCTTAAAACCCGGGTGGAAAAGAAAACCTCACCCTCACCACAAGCCCATTACAAATGGTGCGACTAGACAACCAACACCTCCATCATCATTCATCCCCAACTACTCTCCAAGATCACAACCTCATTCCATTGAACCATTTCTCAAACCCTATCATTTTGGCCAAACATCCACATTCATTCCAAACTACTCCCCTAAACATCAAACCAACTTCAATGGAATCCTTGAAAACCCTCATCACCTTGGTCAAACATCAAACTTTTCACCCCAATACCATCCATTTCCACCAAATAACCAAATCCCATTCATGAAAGGCAAAAGCTTCATGAAGAGATTAACCAAATCCATGATCTTAGTGATCTCCTTCCTATGCACCTCACACAACGCAACAAGGGACAACCTCCATCCTCACCTTACTCAAATTGCCTACCCTACTCTCTTAACTTGGATCAAGTTACAAACCACACCCACTATTGCCCTTGTTGCATCTTCCTTCAAAAACAAATCCTCCACTTAAGTGAAGATATTTCTTGGATCGAATATCTACTCACTCGTCCTCATCCCATTCCTCCACTACAACGATATAACATCAATGGATCCGCTCCATTTCCCTCACCATCACATAACTAAAATCCATCCACATGCTTTCCTCCTCAAAATAAAATCCCTCACCCTTTTGTGTCGCAAGCAAGTCCAATCGCTCTCTTTGGCAATATGAGGACCATTAGTATTTCTAGTTATGTTGTAATCATTATGTTTCAAGTATTTTATGTAATGTAATGATGATTCATATGTTATATATGATCATCTTGAATGCATAAAAAAATTAATTGGTTGTTCTAAATATTTTTGCTATGTATATGTATCTTGTGTCTCCTAACTTGTTTTTGCAGCCAAGATTTCCATAGCTCGTCTCCTTTGTGCCCTCGAACGAGGGGGAGTAAACATCAAGGGGGAGTTCTCGTCCCGACAAATTTAGTTTCTAAAACTTTTCGGCATAACCTTTTTGATTCTACAAAAAGGGGGAGAAGTAAATATAAAATCACTAAATACTTGTCCAAAAATAAATTTTTGGATTTAATAAGTTTAAGTTTTGTAATCATAAAAAAGGGGGAGATTGTTGACATAAATAATGCCTAAAAACATTATTCATATCTCTATGTTTTAATGATCACAAAATATAAACTCATTAAACATAAACTTATCAAATAAACAAGTATTTAGTTGTAAATATTCACTTCTACAACTTAATCACTTAAGGTATGAATAAACAAGTGCTTAATGCATTATATGATCAAAGGAACATTTTCTTAAACACTAGATTTTTTATAAACTGTCAAAAACATTTTATATCTTTTAGAAAAACATTTTTGGTAATAAATAAAAAGGTTTAATTCATTATAAATTTATGAATTCAAATTTTTAACCAAAATCAGTAAAAATGTTCCAGAAAAACCTTCTCCACAAAAAGACAAAACTGGCCAACGGGCAGGGAGGGCGGCCCCCTTAATTATGCTAGGCGGCACCCTTAAAATTAAGGGGACCGCCCCCTATTTAAGGGGGCCGGCCACGCTCCTGTAGGTTCCAGCTGTCTAGTTTTTCTGCCTATAAATACCAGCCTTCCCCTGGATTTTTACTCACCTTTTGCACACTGAAACTTTCTGTTGTAAATCACATTTCATATCTTCAAAAACCCTTTGATCATATTATCTTAAGCTTTGGTTTCTTAGTGATCCAAGCTTCCTCCATTCAAGTGCAAGAGAAGAATACTCCTTCAACTACTAAAGAAGAAGTATTGCAACTTAGATACCTAAGTTGTTTGTGTCATTATTCATTTGTATATAAGTTGTGTATTGTGGTTAGATAGTTGTGTGAATAATTGTTTGGGATAGGTTAGTGTGTAAGTAGAGAAGTTGTGTTGTTAAGGTGTGTAAGTAGTGAAGTTGTGAAGAAGTAGAAGTGTACATAGGTTGTGCTTAGTTGTGAAGTGATAGTGAAGAAGTCGTGAAGAAGTCGTGAGGAAGTCGTGAAGAAGAAGGTGTGATTAAGTCATGTTTAAGTTGTGAGATTGGTTCTAGCTACGATTAGAACTCGACATCTAGCTTTGTGTCGTTAAGCCGGTGTAAGCTAAAGTTGTGTAAGGTTTTCTCCGCCATAAGGGAGCTTGTTGACATAGTGAAGAAAACTCTCGAGTTAGGTGCTCGGGGAGTGGAGTAGGGCAAGGAAGGTGTCCTTGTAGCCGAACCATTATAAATCTCTTGTCTCTCGGTTAGATCTTTCCATCTCTAACTTTCATTTCATTTTATTACCTTACTTGCATTACTTATTTATATCTACTTATATACATATTGTTCATATTGTTCAAAGAGTTGAGATCACATAAATTCGAATCTAAGTTTTAAAAAGTAAACAAAGTTTTCATAATATAAATTTAAAAGGACATAAAACTATTCAACCCCCCCTTCTAGTTTTCCACATTATCGTAGGTTTATACAAGACTTCTCCAAAACCGCATCATCGCTAACAAAACTTACTAAGAAGAACGCTACATTTGAGTGGGGCGAAGAGCAGGACGAAGCCTTTCGTACCCTACGGAAACAGTTATGTGAAGCACCAATTCTTCTGTTGCCGGAAGGAACCGAAGATATAGTGGTTTACAGCGACGCGTCTTATTCTGGGCTTTGATGTGTTCTTATGCAAAGGGGAAAGGTGATTGCTTACGCCTCGAGACAACTAAAGAAGCATGAAGAAAATTATGCCATTCACGATCTTGAATTTGCGTCTGTGGTTTTTGCTCTAAAACTTTGGTGGCATTACTTGTATGGTGTTAAGTTTGTAATTTACAACGATCATAGAAGTCTTCAATACTTTCTTGAAAAGAAAGATCCGAACATGAGGCAACGAAGATGGTTGGACATGTTAAAAGACTACGATTGCAAAATTCGCTACCATCCCGGTAAAGCGAATGTAGTGGCGGATGCTTTGAGTCGCAAGGATCGAAACGAAGTTACTAGGATTCATTCGTTGCGGATGATTGTTACGTCCGATCTTTTTGATAAAATCAAGTTAGCTCAGGAGGAGGCATTGTAAGAAGAGAATAGAGAAAGTGAACGTATTTCTTCTCACATTCCGCATCTAGAAGAAGATAGTCGAGGGATTAAAACGCGATATGGAAGGGTCTATATTCCTTTTCGGAGCAGTATTAAAGAATTGATCCTAGAAGAAGCACACAAGTCCAAGTATTCTATTCATCCGGGAGCCACAAAGATGTACCGTGATTTGAAGAAGAACTACTGGTGGCCGAGTATGAAAAGGGATTATGTTAAGTATGTTGAGAAATGTCTAACTTGTTTAATGGTTAAAGCCGAGCACCAAAAGCCGTATGGAGAAATTCAACCCTTAGACATTCCAGTTTGGAAGTGGGAATAGATCACGATGGATTTCATTACGAAATTGCCTAGGACGAAAAAGAAGAACGATACGATTTGGGTCATAGTAGATCGCCTAACCAAGAGTGCTCATTTTATTCTGATCCGAGAGAATATGCCCGTTCATAAGCTAGCTAAGATTTATGTTAACGAAATAGTTGCACGTCATGGAGTGCCCATTTCTATAGTCTCCGATAGAGACGGGCGTTTCACTTCAAACTTTTGGCAAGATTTCCAAGAAGAGTTAGGTACGAAACTTCATATGAGCACAGCTTTTCATCCTTAAACCGATGGGCAAAGCGAGAGGACGATTCAAACCTTAGAAGACATGTTGCGAGCTTGTATGATTGACTTTGGAGGAAATTAGGACGATCATTTGCCTTTAGTGGAATTCGCTTATGTTAGCTTTAAAGTTTTTTCATATGTGGGAATTGCAATAGCATTCAAAGTACAATTACTAGTTTAGTCATATTGCTAAGTTAGAACTTGTAGTCTTGTAATAAATACCCTCCTATGTCAACACTAGGAGGGTTGGGGATTCATTGTAACACATGAGGTGTGTGTGTTTTCTAGACTCTCTCTCTAGAAAACATACACACCTCGACACCCAATCAATAAAGTTTTATAACGTTTAATCTTTAGATCGTGTTTCCCCCACCTCATAACGTGAATCTTGGCTTCTACAATTGGTATCATGAGCGAACCTGGGTGAAACGTGGTGCTTTTTGAGGTAAAAATGTGATTTTTGGTGTGTTCTATCTTGTTTGTGTTCGATTTATGTTAAAAAGAACCCAACTGTTGCGTTTTTGTGTCATAAAAACGTGATCTTTTGGTGTTTTACTTGGACTTTGTAAACAAAATCAAAGGTAAAGGTAGTGTTTGTTTGTGATTTAACGTGTTGGGTTGTGAAGGTTTCCTAGTTTTTCACTCAAATCTTGGTTTGAAAGATCAAATCGTTGGTTTGTTCTTGGTCCTTAGATCGACAATCATCAATAAATCTTGGATAAGATTTGTTTTTGGATTATAATTCACTATTTTAGTCCTTGAATTATTGATGTGTAAGGTTGGTGAAAATTAGTGAAAGTTGACAGTGAGCATGGGCAATGTATGGAAAGCATGGGCATGTAAGAAAAAGGACAAAAAGTTAATACTTTCTGCAGTCTTTTGAAATTCAGAAAGTCAAACAAGTTTCGAAATTGCTCACTTTCGAAATTGCCTATGTTCTTCGCAATTCGCCACGGAATATCGCAATCTTGTATAAGATTTGCGATAGAAACATTTCGAAATTGCTATAGGCTTTCTAAATTGCACAACTGTCTCACAATTGCAAACACTCTCGCAATTCAAGCTGGTCTCGCATTTGGAACTGGTTTCGCAATTCAAGCTGGTCTCGCATTTGGAACTGGTTACGCAATTCAGCGTGTTCTCGCAATTGATGATGGCTTTCGCAATTCAACAATCTTTCGCAATTAGACCTTCCTTTCGCAATTGATCCTTCATCTCGCAATTGGCGGGAAAATTTGAGTAAAATTTAAATTTGAGGAATGACTTAACGGCCAATTTTTACGCGAGATTCAAATTCTGGTACAAGAGTGAAAATTTTGGCCTGAAATTCAAATTTTTTGGCCAAAATTCGAATTTTTGGGGGAATTTTTGGCGTAAAAATTTCTTAAACTCAAAATTTTCCAGCATCATTAGAATGTCATTTTATGGCATATTTCACACCAAAATCACAAATGAAATTATCGGACTACACCTTCAACATCACCACGTATTGCCGAAAAGATCCTGATCAAGATTCACAATCAAATGACAATGGCTACAAAATTGATTGTTATCAACCGTGACTACAAGGAAGATGATTCATTATTAATTATTTGAAGATTGAAGTGGAATATCACGGGTGCGTGTACTTAGTATCTTGAAGATATCGAGGTTGGTTGGATGCATGATTCTTCGAGATCCTTGCTCGATCTTAAACGGCTCACAGAGCATTCGATGATTAAGTCTTGGGTTATCTAGTTTTCATAGGTCAAGGGGTGAATGGGCGAAGACCTAGTTAACTATCACTTAAAGGAGATACGTTGTAGTACTCAGTGGCACACAAAGATGTGGATAATTCAAGATGTGTTCATATACTGTTAAGGAAGGATGGATGGGTATATGAAACGACCTATGCTTTAAGGAGTTACGTTGTAGTGCTCAGTATAGGTTCTTAGTCATACAATAGTGCAAGTTTAAGTCACAAGTTTGGGTTATTCTACTTCAGTCTCAAGTTCGTCATAGTGGGCTTTCTCCATCAGTAGTCACTACATGAAGCCGTTGTTTTTTGATACAGGAGGTTAGATTGGGTATATCGACATCTTCTCACCGGCTGATATGATACCTGATAAAGGGCTTCCAGTTTATATTTCACGTACACATCAGTATGCTGATTCCGATAAATCAAAACCAGCAGGGGAAAGAAATATACGGGCTGATCTCTCATGGGAAAAATAACTGGGATGCATTTGGTGAGATAAAGATGTTGATACTACATTCCCCCGAACTGTAGGGCACTCAGGGCATTCAAAATATGAGGCTGTCAGTTTGGGGGAGAGCACTCACTCAGGGCACTCTGAATTAAACCCTAATTAGATTTGCTCACTTAGTTCGTCTGCAAGTAAAGAAATGGCGGCTGAGAAGATTATGCAAGCTGAACGAAGTAATGAAGTTTGAAGATCTTTCTCATGTTTTGTATTGAATTTTACTTGTAGGGAACATTGTAAACAATTCCCATATGACATCACTTTGGGGAGAGATTGTTAGCTTTAAAGTTTTGTCATATGTGAGAATTGCAATAGCATTCAAAGTACAAGGACTAGTTTAGTCATATTGCTAAGTTAGAACTTGTAGTCTTGTAATAAATACCCTCCTATGTCAATACTAGGAGGGTTGGGGATTCATTGTAACACATGAGGTGTGTGTGTTTTCTAGACTCTCTTTCTAGAAAACATACACACCTCGACACCCAATCAATAAAGTTCTATAATGTTTAATCTTAAGATCGTGTTTCCCACACCTCATAACGTGAATCTCATGAGGTGTGTGTGTTTTCTAGACTCTCTCTCTAGAAAACATACACACCTCGACACCCAATCAATAAAGTTCTATAATGTTTAATCTTTAGATCGTGTTTCCCCCACCTCATAACGTGAATCTTGGCTTCTACAACTTACAACAATAGCTACCATGCGAGTATAGATATGCCACCCTATGAAATGCTCTATGGTAGAAGGTGTAGAACACCCGTGCGTTGGGAGGAAGTTGGAAGAAGGGAATTGGCGAGCATGGATGTAGTATTAGCGACAATGGAAAAGATTGAAATGATTCATGCAAGACTTAAAGCGGCACAAGATAGGTGGAACAGCTATGCCGATAATCGAAGAAGACCAATTGAATTCAAGGTAGGTGATTTGGTTATGTTTAAAGTTTCCCCGTGGAAAGGCGTTTTTAGGTTAAAAAATAAAGGGAAACTAAGTCCGCGGTTTATAGGACCATTCAAAATTTTGAAGCGAGTAGGCGAGGTAGCATATGTGTTGGAATTTCCCGAAGAAATGAGAGGTATTCACAATACCTTTCATGTGTCATATTTGAGGAAGTGCTTGGCGGACGAAACAAGTGTGGTCACACTAAATGATATCGAAATTGATCCAGAGTTGCTTTCTCAAAAGGATGAACCGGAGGCGATATTAGGAAGGAAAATAAGACAACTTCGAAACAAAGAAATACCGCTAGTGAAAGTACAATGGAGACATCGTAAGGGTACAAGTCTTAGATGGGAGGCAGAAGAGAAGATGAGGAATGAGTATCCTCATCTATTCCAAGAGTAGATTTCGAGGATGAAATCCTATTCAAGTGGGGAAGAATTATTACACCCGAACCCCGAAAAGGTAACGTATCATATTTTATAGTACAAGAGATATTGATATACAAAAACTTTAATGCTTACATTTAATAAATAATAAGTGTCGTGGGTTAAATAAGTGAAATGAGAATTAGAGGGACTATAATTGCCAAGGGACCAAACTCATAACTACACATGGATAAATATCCAAGACTTAGAAAAGTCTGAAAAAGTCTTGGTGGTTCTTGGTATGTCTACATATTGAGAGAAATAAGGAGGGATAGCCAAAATCTTCATCTTAACTCACTTTGATTATCAAGAAAGGGTCAAGAGTCATTAGAAAAGCCTTAATTTCAATCTCCTCATCAAGTAAATGTTTTCCCCAATCTTAGAAATTAGGGTTCATGTGGTGGGTTTTGAGTATAGTAGATAAAGATAGTGAATTAATGATCTCCCCTAGTTAATTAGTTACTAATTGAAGCTAATTTTGTGATAGGAAGTAATTGTAGAGCCAAAATCAAGTCAAGTAGGGAGCTAGTAGAGATTGAGGTAAGTATATAGGATTAACTTGTTTAATGTTATTATGTTAATGTTATGTTGTGAAATGTGTTCTTGTTATGGAGCTTCTGAATGAAAGTTAGCTTGGATCCAATGCTAGATATGTTAATGTGATGTGTTTGCTTGTTTGATCAAGGTGAGTAAAATGTTATGTTATACTCCATGGAAATGTAATGAAAGTTATATCTTATATACTTACTAAGCGTTTTCGCTTATGGTTGTAGTTAATGATGATTTTGTAGGTTCAAGTGGAGGAAACAAGGGTAAGGATTTGGCCTAGCTTGTGGACTTAGAAAAAGAAATAGGGTAGTAGTAGAAGGTAAGTAGAAGCTCATCTTTTGGACCAAGCAATTGAAGTTGGAAGCCCCTAGATTCTTCTATTGTATTGGTATAATTCCGTTTTCATGGTCATGGTCTTTCGTGGTCTGTGTTATGTTTTGGTCATGGTATAAGTTTGTGTAAATATTGGGTAGTCAAGCTTGAATATGGTTTAAGGTGAAAGTCAACATTTAAGGGGCGTTTGGCAAAAAGCCCATTTTTACCCATTTTTGTAAAGTCATGGGTTAAGTAGTATTGTACATGTTTTTTGATCTATATAATGGTAAAGTATGCTTTTGGATAAGTGCTTGCATGAATGTTTAGTAAATTCCACCTATTGGGTTGAATGGGTCAAAATAGACTTTTCCTACGTTCTAAGAGTCACGTCTATGATTGATGTATATGTCCAAGCTTTACGTTTTTTTGAGCCCAATGATGTATTGATAAATCCTGGGAGTTTTAGTGTCTTTTCGAGCAATAGAAGTCGTTTTCCGGAAAATGGGTAAAAAGTGTACAAAAAAGGAAAAAGCGTATATTTTAGATTGAAAAATGGTGCATTTTAGACTAAAACTGGGGTAATAGAAAAATGGCGCATTTTAGACTAAAACTGGGGTAAAAATGGTGCATTTACAAAAAGGGAAAAAGTGTATATTTTAGATTGAAAAATGGTGCATTTTAAACTAATACTTGGGGTAATAGTGTCTGGGTAAAAAAAAAATAGTCGTTTTTGGGGCGTAACAGTTTCAACATGGGTCATGGAGGACAAATGGTTGGATTTACTGGGAATCAGCAGGGATATGCTACTGGATTTCAGATGGGTAATCAGAATATGTAGAATGCAGAGAATCAGATGGGTCAATATGTAGGAAATCAGATGGGTCAGTTTGTTAACAATTAGAGGGGTCAGAATGTTGGGAATCAAACAGTGGGTAATCAGATTGGGAATGTTACAGCTCCAGTAGTTGGGACATATGGAAATGTGAACCAGAGTAATCCGATAAAGTGTTTCAACTGTCAAGGTGTAGGTTATATTGCAAGGAACTGCCCTACTAAGCTGAAAAAGAAAGATCCAACGTATTTGAAGAAAGCATTGCTGCTAGCACAAAAGGAATAAGGAGGGTTTCAGTTGAGTGATGAGGAAAATGATTTTATGGCTCTCATGGATGACATGGAAGACCGAGAGGACATTAATGCAAATTGAATCTTTATGGCAAATCTTTAGGAGGCTAAGTACGACACTGAATCTGTCAAACCTCCTGTTTATGACACCAATGTACTCTCTGAGGTACCAGTCTTCAATACATGCCACAATAATGATATATTTGATATGTCTCCTCATGAGCAACAGCATTATGAGATTGCAACACCCACTTATGATACATACCTAAATACACCGAGTAGTAGCAATATTTATTCAGCAACTCCAGATATGAATCCTAGTGGAGGCTCAGTTACACAGAATACTGAAACTGATGAGGAAACACATGCTTTATTTGAATCATTACTCAATAATTGTAACATTGAAAATAAGAAAGTGAAAAAGGTCAATACCGATGTTAAGGCCGCGAATGAGAAAATAACTGCTGAGCTTAGAGGTATAAGGAAAATGAAAAAGCTTTTGAGTTTAATAAAAAATGAGTGTTAGAATTAGAAACTGGTTCTCAAAATTTCGTTTTAAGAGAAAAACAATTGCAAACAAAGTTTGACACACTTGATGTTAATTCACACATGAAAATAAAATCCTTAAACGCGAAAATTTCTGATTTGAAAAACCAACTTTCTAAACAAAAATCAACTTGTTCTGATCTTGAAAAAGAAAAGAAACAGCTGACTTTGAACAAGCATTTTGAAAAAGGTGTTTGAAACAGAAATTACTACTCCACTGAATAACATCAATGCAAGAGTAATTCATTTTGAACAAGCATTTTTGAAAGAAACAACCGACTTTGTCAAGGACCACAAATCCCTGGTGAAAGAAGTTAACAAAAATCTTGAAAACATTAAAGTTTTGGAAAACCTAAATGACTCTCTCTTCAAAGCAGTTATGTCTACCGATAATATGTCCATCATTTTACAAACATATTATGTTGAAGATGATGAAAGACTGTGAGCTGAGACCTCAACAATTGTTTCAAAATATGAAAATGCTCTTATAAAACATGAAAAAGAAAACGTGTCCTATTTTAAACCAATTGATCAAAAAATCGAGGAATGCAAGTATGACAAACTGTCATATGAGTGTGCCTAGAAGGACATGAAAGAGCAAAATGATCTTTTGAGGGCTCAGCTGGTAAGACAAAAAGGGAAGGATGTGCAAACTAAGTTTGCAGAACCATAGACTTCGAACAAACCAAATACTTCAAAACCGGTTGTTAAACCAAAAATGTCGATTTCTCAATTTGTTCCAAAATTTGATGTGAAAAATGATTTGAAAAAACCAATCACTCCAACACCCTTGCCTAAGCAAAATGGATAAGAAAATATTGTTGATAAAGGAAAAGCGGTTGTCGAAACATTAAAAGTGATAACACCAGGCCTTTATAGAATTTGTCCCACTATTGTGTCTGCCACCACATCTAAAACATGTGGGACAAAAGATGTTAGCTTTAAAATTATATAATGAAGTGGTGGTCATTCGTATAGTAAGAACTTTGTGAGGTGTCGTGTAAGTAGTATGGAATAGACAATGGGATCATGGAATTGGAATATGCTTATCAACTAATAGTTAAGTGTTAGACTAGTCCATGTATTGCTAGAGAAATGCATAAGTCCAATCCATGTATCAAAGCCCATGGAAAGCCTATAAGGGTTTCCTCTCTTTTCCTGTATAAAGCACTTAACACCTCATTTGTAAGGTGTGCAAGTGTGTGTATTGTGTATGTGTTTAATATATTGTTCTTCATCTATTATGTTTTCTTTCTTCATATCCACACGACACATACATGCTTGTTCCATCTCTTTCTCTACTTAAGATTATACGATCTACACATCTATTTCTCTTGTGCTTAAACGACATAAATATTAGTGTGATAAAGATAGTTCTCTTGTCTTACAAGTGGTATCATATACCCAAACAACGTTGTAGGAGTTTCTTTATTTTTTTTTTTATCAAAGTTGTTAAAAGTTGCATTTTTTTGTGTGTGTCTTACATAAAAAACATCATTTTTGTCTTAAAACTTTGGTTTTTACGAGTTTAAAGATTAAAAGTTGTAGTCTTTATAGTTTTTATGTGTGGTTTAGTGAGTTTTGGAAGTTCTTCATTCGGATCTTAGCTTCAAAAACTAGTTTCTTGTGTTAAAAAGTTAGTTCCTTGTATCGAAATATTGGTTATAAGCAAAAAAGGCAATAAAGGTTTGATCTTTAGAGTTATTTATGGGTTTTTAAAGTTAGTTGATTATGGAAAATTGCTTAGAAGATTGTTTGTGACTTGCTTTTGGATCTACATCGAATAGCTCTCTTATCAAAATTCTTGTATAAGAATTTAGACAAAAAAGGGTTTATCTAAATTGTGGTGGAATTTAGATAAAAGAGGGTTTATCTAAATTATGGTGGAATTTAGATAAATGAGGGTTTATCTAAATTGTCAAAGTTATCTAAATTGTCAATTTTATCTAAATTGTCAGATTTATCTAAATTGTCAAGTTTATCTAAATTGGCAAGTTTATCTAAATTGGCAAAATTTATCTAAATTGGCTAAATTATCTAAATTGGCAAGTTTATCTAAATTGGCAAGTTTATCTAAATTGGTAAGTTTATCTAAATTGGCGAATTTATCTAAATTGGCAAACTTATCCAAATTGACAAGTTTATCTAAATTCCCCGAGTTTATCTAAATTGCAAGCAGCTTGATTTCTAAATACTTAACTTCAAACGATCTCCAGCTAAAGAACAAGACTTCACTACAACAACTGATCTTGACCTACAAAACACAACTCCTATTTCGTTGCAACGATCCAAGACCAACCTTATCACACATCTGAATTAAACTGAAAAGGAAATGCAAATGAAAGAGAGAGATTCAAGGAAAGCGTTTAAAGTGTTCAAGAATCAGATTGAAAAAGTCATCAATTCAACTAGATATGATTCAAGTTTTGATCAGGCATTTGAATACTTCATCAGAGTCCAATTTCATCATTTCAAAGAACAACTCAAACAAAGCCTGAATCAATATGAAAAGCTATTGAATGAAGAAGAATTTTATATGCACAACTGCAAGGAAGCTCTTAAAGTGATCAAACCTCAACTTCAGAATATACTAAAACCTTGGTTATTGAGCCAGTCTGAGTTTATCAACGCGTTTTACCAAAGATTTTGGCTAAGCTACAAGACCTTCCGAACTCAATGCATCGATAACATGGGTGAACTCGAAAAGATACTTGATGAAGAAGAAGTTGAGTTAAATGAGATTGAAAAGCAGAAACGAGAAAGTGAGTAGATTGAAAAAGATATGCAGTTCAAAGAAAGAGAGCTAATTGAAAAAGAAATCCTATTAAAGGAAACAGAGGTGAATGAGAGAGAGACAAACAAAGATGAACAAACAGTCAATGAGGGTACAACAACTGATGCAAGCTTGGTTTTCACGGGAAGTGATACATCTTCAGAACAGCAGGTTGAAAGTAGTACTCCAAGGTATGATTCGGATACTGATGGTACACACATGAATGAAGCTGTTTGGGATACTGAGGATGCCCATATTAGACCTTCGTTTGACACAGAGAGATTGGCTACGGTGCAACATTCAAACGATAATGATAATATTGTTTTGTTCAATAATGTGTTTGCTCATGATAAGACACATCCTGCGCATCCTGAGTCCATAAGTGACACATATGTGGTGGAACGGGTTGATAGTAATATCACTCCTATTACTCCAGATATGGATCCTAATAGAGGTGAGCTTGCCCAGGATGGATCTTCTCATGAACAAGATCATGCCTTATTTGCTTCATTAATCAAAAATTTCAAATGTGAACTTGAAAAGTGCAAAGAGGACAATCGCAAAGCTAAGCAAGCGAATGTCTTATTGTCCAAAGAGCTTGAGAGATTTAAAGAAATGGAAAAAGGTTTTGAAAATGTAACAAAAAGCAAAGCTGAACTTGAAATTGAAATCTTAAACCTTAAATTACATGCTTGGAAGTTTGAAATAAACGGAGATTTTGTCAAAACACTTTTAAAACAAAACGAAGAACTTGAAGTTGGGTACTGAGAGGCTGTTTATCATGAAAAATGTTCCATTCAAAAACTGGATGAGCAAATGGTACTTAACAACAGAAAGGTTCAAGTGCTTTTAAAAGAAATCTCAGAGTTAAAAAGTGAAAATTCAAAGCTTCAAAAAAACCACTTCAAATTTTGAGATTGTTAAAACAAAACTTGGGAATGAAAATCAAGAGTTTTTGAAACGAGCAAACAATCTTGAAGCAAAAGTTCAAAAAATAGGACAAAGTGTTCAAACTCTTCAAATGATGCTTCCTAAAGATGAGAACGTTCATCAAGGAAAATCCGGACTTGGTTTTGAAAGTACTGATCATTTGGAAAATGATTTGAAAAATGAAAAACCTTGTTTTCTAAACAAAGTCCAAAAGTTGACACCCAGTTTGTACGATGCTGAAAAATTGGGAAAAGGTTTGTCGACTGATGTTTTGTTCAATTCAGAAGATGAAGAAAAATATGAAGAGGAAAAACGTTTAAAAGTAAAAAAAAGAAAAAGCCCATTCTCGTACCAAGGCTTTGTGTACGGTTGTACACAATTGACAGACATACCAAAAGAACCTTTGAAAAGAAAAGACACAAATGAGAAAAGATATTTCAAAGAATCTCAACTTGCTACTTATGATGCTAAGTTATGGGAAAATAACGCAAGGAAATAGTTTTTCAATCTTAAACATCACATTGAGCATACGTTAAAGGTCATTTGGTTTAAGCAACCACACACCACAAATGATTACTATAATCTTCTTTCGTCGGGTTCTCGCCTAAAAATGGAAGTATGTAAGATTTTAAAAGATGAGATTGAACCTCGTGTGAAAGATATCAACTTAAGTTTTGAGTACTTTGAAAAATATCTTGTCACTGAAATGAGAGAAGATTTAAAATACATCCATTCTCTTGAAGATGAATTTGATGAAAAATGCTTAATACTTGATATTCAAAAAGAATTTTTCAGAAATCAAATAGTCATTCAAGTCAGTGTCTGTCAGCCATGAGTATGAGAATGTGAATTTTGAACAAACATCTTCTTTGAAATCTGAAAATCTTTGTCTCAAAAAGAAAATCACAGAACTTTCAAAAGAAGCAACTGAAGTCAAAAAAGAATTGTCAAAAAGAACTGCTCAGTTTGAGAAAGATTTAACAAAACTCAAAGCACAAAGTATTTCTTTCCAACTCAAACTGCAGGAAAAGGAAGTTTCTTCTGAAAACTCTTTGACAACGGTGCTTAAAGAAAAAGAAAAGATTTTTGAAGAAAATTGTGATGATGCCAAAATAAAGTTTGATTTGGACGAACTTGATACAAAAAATTATTGAATTGAACATGTTGTGGCATCATTACAAAAAGAAAATGAGCATTTGAAACAGATTTACAAAAACCTGTTTGATTCAATCAAACGTTCACGAGTTCAGACTCAAAACTCAAACATGAAACAAAAAGAGACTGAAGTTTTGAAGTCTCAATTGTCTGAATTCGCTGATAAAAAGTTTGAAAATATTTTGCTAAAGATTGAATCAACGAAGATGAAAAAGGTTGAGTCTCAAATCACAAAAGTTTCCTTTCCAAATCCTCTGTTTGATTCTAATACTCCAGATTTTGAAACAGAAACGGGGAAGAAAAATGTATCTTTTTGAAAATGAAAATCATGCGCTTCAAACAAAAGTGGTTGAGCTTGAAATGCTTTTTGCTCAACAAACAAACAATTTTGAGGATGCCAAAACTTATCTTTTCAACAAAACAACCAAATTCAAAAAATATTTTGAAATACTTGAAAAATATAATGTTGAGTTCTAACGGAAATTAGCTCGTAAAACGGATGATTCTAAAGCCGAAAAAGATCAATTTTTGAAACAAATCGCCTCTTTAGAATCAAAATTGGCATCTCAAGATCATCTTTCTCTTCAAAAAGAATATAGTGATTTGCGAACGTCATACAATGCCTTAAAAACAAATATTGATAATCTTAATAGATCAAAAGGAAAAGCTCCAATTTCAGATTTTTCATCACTAGAAATGAGTGTTTTGAAGAAGGATTACACGGATGAATCTTCAAAACCTTTTTCGAAAAAGGTTTCCCAGTTTACAACCTATTCTTTGCAAAAAGGAAGGAAGTTTTCGAAGAAACCAAGATTTTCTGAAACACTTACTCCTCAAAACTTTTCAAGGTCAAATGCTTCAAATGGAAAGAATCAAGCTTTTCAAACTCCACACTCTCGCTTTACACCGGTAAATCAAGTGTAGAAACCAAAGCAAAGTCGTTCAAAACCTTTGAAATATTCAAACTCTGAAATGCTCCCACTACAACATAAGAATGGCTTCGCTTTGAAAATTCCAAATTCGGGAAGGTTTCCATTCATCTCAAAATCAAATTTTCAAAATGAAACACCGGGTTTCAACAATGGATGGAAAACTTCTTCAAATTTTAAACTCCAAGAGAGACATCAGGTTTCTCAAACAATTTTCACAAGAAAAAGAGTTTTAAATCACCTTTGATTCCACTAGTGTTATTTCAAAATGAAACGCTGGTTTTCGGTCCTCGTTGGAATTCAACTTCTTTGAATCGGATTGACACAACTTACAAATGGATTTCAAAATATGGTAAACCTGTTGGCGCCGTGCTTAAATGGGTTCCCAAGGTTGTTGTCTAATCCTAGAAACAGTGGCTTCGGAACAACTCAGTTTTGGACCCGAGCTTAATGTAATGGATTCTGGACACATCAGTTCAGGACCCGTGCTTTAAAGAAAGAAAGTGCTTATTCAAAACAAAGGTTTCCAATATTTTTCGAACACTTATCCTAAAAATCTCAATGGCTTGTAAGTATTTCAGCTTACAACCCGGGCTTCAACATTATGGCTTATGCATACATAACAGTGTTTCTCAAAGAAGGACCCTGTTGTACGTTTTATTGCAACAATCCTAAAAGAAAAGAAGTTCTCCCGCAAATTTTATCAAAACAAACTTCTTAATCTTAAGCAAAATTTTATTCGAAATTCATCAAAAGGTTTTTCAAAACTTTTCAAAATTTTTGCTTAAGATTTTCAAATCTTTACTCCCCATTCGCTTCAAAGTTTAAAAAATGTCAAAACCTATGCAAGTTTTGTGGGGGAGTATTTCAAAATCAATCATGTTCCAAAAGTTCATGCAAATCCGTTTCTCCCTATTAGCTTTCCAAAAACAATGATCTTTATCAATCGGTATCAAAAATACCATCAAAATGCTATTTTTGAGGGGGAGAAATGTGATTAAAATGTGATCGCAGTTGAATCTCTAAAGAGCTCGACTCAGTATGAACCCTCGAATTGACGAAAATCAAAATTCAGTAATCAAAAAGACTTGTCCGGGACAGGTAATAATTTCAAGATGGTTATCTAGTGATGTAAACGTGTCTTGCAAAGGCCTTGTCTGAGTAGAATGTACCAATTCGAGAGAGTTTCTTTTGATATGACCGGGACGGGTAATACTTTCAAGCTAGGCTAACTAGTGATGTAAACGTGTCTCGCGATGGTCATATTAAATGAAAATCGATCATTTCAAAATGTGCAAACTCTACCTAACATGTGCAAATTTATCTTAAAAATGCATGAGCACATGTGAAAGGGGAGTATTTCAGAAAATGCAAAACTCTTGAAGTGTCAACTAAAATGTGTTTTATTCATAAACACTTTGAGAGATTTTCACAAAAGGTTTTATGGCAAGTGATCAATAAATCTAGGATAATCATGGAGTAACAAGGTGATTATGGTTAGGTTTATGTCCTATGATCCGCTAGAGCCGGAGGGATCTACCCAAGGACAATTCCAATATATTAGAATTAGAAGTCCTTAGGAAAGATTGAAAAATGGAGTAAATGAGAAAGGGAAATAAGGGGTTGAAGAATGAAAAAGAAAAGTTTAATGAAAGGGTGAAAGGAAATAGCCCTCCATGAAAACTTAGGGCAGAAACCGGGTCAATACATATGCTATCGGTTATCACAAAGATGATACTGATATTGAAGACAAGATGTCGTGGACCCAGTGACGCGCTGCACCACCCCTCCTAGCCAGTCAAATATCTATTAAAAGATATTTGTTTCATTTCTCACGGAGAACACTGCATAATCTATCGGCCTCTCACTCCAAGATGTGTTGATATTGAAAAGGTGGCACTCTGCTCCATGCCTCTGACTACTAAAACCAAAACGCACATTATCTGTTGGGAATTACAAAATTTGAAGATTACAAAACCACGAGAAAGAATGAAGAAAGAAGAAACAATGAGGACTTAAGATAAAATATTTAGTTAGCTTTCATAGTAAGCTAGGTTTTTATGTAAACCCTAGCCTCTCTATTATATAAAGAGGGGTAGGGCGTTAGTTTTAATCATCCAATGAATAGAAAACTCTTTCAATGAGAGTCTAGACACACGATTATAGCGTGTGTATATTAGTAGTAGTAGTTGTTTATTTTTATTTCAATAAAGAAAACCTTGAAGTAATGTTGATGTTCTTCTTGTTCTTATTCCGCTGTGCAATCAATGTTACTATATCCTAGATGGGCTTGATCCTGATTCTACAATTGGTATCAGAGCGGGTGGCTCTCGATATCTAGGGATTTACAAGGTTTTCATTGTCAATGAAGAGCAGTTTTGGAGCAGATTCAATGTTACAGGAGCAGATCCTGAGCAGATATTATGATCGGACGTTTTTATTTGTTGCTGCTACTGTGATTATGTTATATACTTATATTATACTTGGCGACAAAAGTGACAAAGGTACGAATTGGAAACCTCGTATTATTATCAATTCATTTAATTGTGTCGGTATGTGGGGCTGATACATAAGCCTCGTAATGGTTGGTCAATTAAATTGTTTGTCGCTAGTGGTTAAATGAAGAATTGTTTTTGTGAATTGAGGTGAATTAAGATTCGGTAGTCACGTGGGATTCAATTTATGGGATTGAATTGATTATTAATTGGTTTGTGATTATTGAATATGGTTTATCGCTTGTTATGCTGATTTAATTGGTTGTGATGAATTTATGGGACTGATTGGTGTAAGTGGGAATTATGGAGTAGTTGATCTCGTGCAGATTTGTTTGTCGCATGTGAAGTGGACGGTGGATATCAATTATGAAAATTACCTCGTACTGTGTCGTTATAATTAATTGGTTTGTGGAGCTTTGATTAATTAATTTCATATTGGTCGGTAATGAATTGGCCTATTCATATTGAATTATATCGAATTGATTGGTGGAGTAAGTCAAAGGGTTGTGTCAGTGGTTGAAGTTTTACGCTATATTGCTGCTACAATATTTATTGGTTTTGATCTGCTGCTCTTGGTGTGTACTGGTATTTTTCGTTTCTGCTGAAGCTTTGTGATTCTGCTGATAAGCCTATTCGTTGCCACTGATTGAATTTGTGACAGTTTAGCAACAGATCAACTGTCGCTAATCAGTTCAGTGACAGATTTTGCAACAGTTTTGTGACACTTTTCAAGTGTCGTCTGGATACCTAAAAAAAAAGTATCCTCGTTGTTTCTGTTCGATCTGTTTGCTTGGTTCCTACTGCTAAGGTATTTTGTTTCTGCTGATGAGTTTTTGGTTACTCCTGGTGGTTCCTCCTGATGCTTATATGGTTTCTACTGATGGGTTCCTGCTGATAGATAAGGTTCTTACTGACTTCTTTATGGTTCCTGCTGACTTGTTGTATATTTTTTCTTTTGGTCGGTTTTGGTTCCTACTAGTCATGTGAGATTACTAATGGTTAGGGAGGACGGAGTTATCAACCATTATCATTTTGTTGAGCAGATTACTTGACGAAGACATTTGATTATCGCTTGTTTGATGTTGTAATTGATTTTCCCAAGTATTGTGTTCTTATCATATCTTAAAGGGATCAGCAGCTTTTTAAGATAACTTGCTTGGTTTGTATGGTGACGAAGACTTGACGACTCTAGTGAAGGGGTATGATCCATCTTCTTGTGCTTAATGCGTACATTTGCTATCACTTGAAGGAGTTACGTTATTTGTGCTCAGTGTCTCATTGGATTAATCAGTGAGGAGTTTGTCAAGAGGCCGTCACATGGATAGTGCAAGACATAAGATGCAAGGTTGGGAGATTCCATTTCTTCATCAAATCAGTTATAGTTGATTTTCTTCATCAGTGATCACTCCATGGAACCTACTGGATTCAAGAGATGGCAAGTATACTTTTAAGGGGAAGCTTATTGTTCATATACTTGGCCATCCTCTTACACTTTGTGCTGGTGTGCTTACTTGTTTCTGCTGTTCGATACTGCTGCTCGTTACTGCTGCTTGTGTTATTAGATTAAAAAAAATATATATATATTATTATTATTATTATTAATTATTAGTTGGTTCTTGAGATGGTTAGTCTATTCTTAAGGGGAAGCTTGTTAACCATCTACATGCATCACTTGAGGGGAAGCGTCTACGAGTTGCACAAGACCCCTATTAGAAGATTACAAAAAGGGGAAGAATAGTTATGATGTGCAGCTTATTATTGGTGATGACATTGTTTCTTCATGCAGATTGTTTTGTAATATCAAATAGGGGAAGATTGTTGGGAATTACAAGATTTGAAGATTACAAAACCACGAGCAAGAATGAAGAAAGAAGAAACAATGAGGACTTAAGATAAAATATTTAGTTAGCTTTCATAGTAAGCTAGGTTTTTATGTAAACCCTAGCCTCTCTATTATATAAAGAGGGGTAGGGCGTTAGTTTTAATCATCCAATGAATAGAAAACTCTTTCAATGAGAGTCTAGACACACGATTATAGCGTGTGTATATTAGTAGTAGTAGTTGTTTATTTTTATTTCAATAAAGAAAACCTTGAAGTAATGTTGATGTTCTTCTTGTTCTTATTCCGCTGTGCAATCAATGTTACTATATCCTAGATGGGCTTGATCTTGGATTCTACATTATCGAGTCTAGATCCATGAGATTCATTAAAAGATCTCTTAAGAACACTTTCAATATAATACACTTGTGTTCGCCAAAAAGAACACAAGTTGTAAGAGTCTTAATGAGATCTTCGGATCTTGCCTGTTATCATGATGGTTACCTGCTTCAAACGGTCTACAGTCTTGAAGTGATACTCCAGTATACTTCAGAGGCTCACAACGGCCTTAGTAAAGATTAGAGAAAGTTTTCTCACTATGCTGTTAACAATCTCGAAATCTGAACCTATAAGCACTGGACGATTTATTGCTAACTGTTTTATGCAGGTACTGAGTAAAGTCCATCAACCATCATATGTCTCAACATCTATATCTCCTCATACTCATACTTATGAAGATCATCCTCAACAAATCTCAAGATAAAAAGTTCCAGACAAAAAGATCAAGTTAAAGACATAGTGTAAAGTCAAAGTCAAGAAGCTAATCAAGACGTCAAGAACAAGTTCATGTATCAAGTGAGGATGACTCAAGTATGAAGCTCAAAGGTGTATCAAAGAAGTATGAGTATGTTGGAAGAAACGACGCTGTAAATACATGAAGATGTTGATCAAGGCAAAGAACAATCAAAAGACGATACTTTAAAGGTCACAATGCATGAAGGAACAAAGAATCAAGTCTATTCTGCAATGACACACAAAGTTCAAGACCCAGAAGTCTAAAGACCTAATCACATGGTGTATCTTTCGAATGACCATCCCTTAGGGGAAGATTGTTAGCTTTAAAATTATATAATGAAGTGATGGTCATTCGTATAGTAAGAACTTTGTGATGTGTCGTGTAAGTAGTATGGAATAGACGATGGGACCATGGAATTGGACTATGCTTAGCAACTAATAGTTAAGTGTTAGACTAGTTCATGTATTGCTAGAGAAATGCATAAGTCCAATCCATGTATCAAAGCCCATGGAAAGCCCATAAGGGTTTCCTCTCTTGTCTTATATAAAGCACTTAACACCTCATTTGTAAGGTATGCAAGTGTGTGTATTGTGTGTATGTTTAATATATTTTTCTTCGTCTATTATGTTTTCTTTCTTCATATCCACACGACACATACATGCTTGTTCCATCTCTTTCTCTATTTAAGCTTATACGATCTACACATCTATTTCTCTTGTACTTAAACGACATAAATATTAGTGTTGATAAAGATTGTTCTCGTGTCTTACAAAAGACATGAGCTTAAAAGATAATCCTAAAGAGACTAGGAAAGCTAAAACAACTTCTAAGGACAACAATGTAAATCCTAATGCATGTGCCTTACCTTCTATAGGACTAGAAAGCACCTCTAGGAGTAGCAGACTACAGCCTAGGAGCCATACAAGGAACAATAGAGTCTCGCCTGTCTCTAAGAGTAGATCCATGAATAAAGTTGAAGAACACCCTAGGAATTTACCGCTTTGTAACAAGTGACATATTTCATCTGAATATAATGTCAAACGTACTGTTTCTAATGCATGTAATGACTTTGTTTGTTTAATGTGCAAGAAATGGTTATTCAATGATGTTCATGATGATTATGTTTCTAAAAATGTGAATGTTATGCCTGAACAGAAGAACGTTTCAAAAAGAACTAGTGGTAGATCAATAGGAAGACTAATTATATGATTTAGGTCAGCAACTAGTAGCAAAATGCCTAGGAATTATCTTAAGTATTGTTTATGGAAACCAATGGGTAGAGTGTTCATACTTTTGAATGGCATATGGAATGATGTTCCAGTTGAACTAGTAGAAACTTTCTATGAGTGTGATCCTGATTTTACCCCTAACCCCAAGGAACCAACATCAAAACGGTTTCCAAAAACAAACTCTTCTGTTCTTCGTAGGTTATCGAAATATGTCTTTGGATCGTCGACTCGGGTTGCTCCAAGCACATGACTGGGAATCTAAAGCTGTTGATCAATTTCGTTAGGAAATTCATGGGAACTGTACGCTTTGGAAATGATCATGTAGCAGCTATTCTCGGTTATGGAGATCTTCAGTTTGGGAATTATTTGATCACTCGAGTTTACTACGTCGAAGGTTTGGGACACAATTTTTTTTCAGTCGGACAGTTTTGAACCAAAAATCGCAAGCACCAACTTGTATGCTATCGACATCAACCAAATGGCGTCTTCATCACCGATTTGTCTTATGACAAGAGCATCTGGAAGAAAGTCCTGGCTGTGGCATAGAAGATTATCCCATCTCAATTTCGATAACATCAACAAACATACCAAATACACCATCATCATCGGACTTCCTAAGTTCAAATACACCAAGGAATACTTATGTCCATCTTGCGAACTTGGAAAAAGGAAAAAGGCATCATATAAACCCAAAATCGTACCCAGTTCGGAAGCCAAGTTACATATGTTGCACATGGACTTATGTGGCCCAATGAGAGATGAAAGTATAAATGGAAAGAAGTATATTCTTGTTATATAGTTGATGACTATTCAAGATATACATGGGTTAAGTTTCTGAGGTCAAAGGACGAAGCACCAGGCATCATCATCACCTTTCTGAAGCGTGTTCAAGTTCTTTTACAAGCTCCAGTAAGGATTGTAAGAACCGACAATGGCACTGTTAGCATTGATTTAAAGTGATGGTCATTTCCGATTTAACAACTTTGTATTTATGTCGTTAAGTCACTACTAGAAAAACAGCTATTCTTGACTCCAAATGCGAGTCAAGAAGAGGCCTTATGACGCGCAAATGCAAGTCAAGGATGGACCCGTCATAAAGCTTCATGACTCGCATTTGTGCGTCATCCCTCTATGACGCGCACTTATGACCCACGTTTTATGACTCTCCTTTTTGCGTGTCATAACCTAATTTTTGCGCACTTATGACCCACGTTTTATGACTCTCCTTTTTGCGTGTCATAACCTAATTTTTTTTTTTTTAAATTTAAAAATTAATTTAATCCAGTTCCTAATTTTCTATTAAATGACAATTAAAAACCTGATAATACAAAATTAAAAACACAAATATCAAAGTCAATATGCAATATTCGTTTAAACAAACCCATGCCATTTGAAGTACATTTAACAAGATATTTTCCTTGTTGCTGCTAGAACTAAAAATCAACCTAACTTTGCCTATGTTAAAAACCCGCTTATACTCAAGAGGGGGTTCTGAGACTGTGGAAGTATCTGCATTGTTAACATTCTGATTTGAACCAGTGGAGCCTTCAAGCCAGACAGTTGGATTTCTTGATGCTTTAGTACCAGCTCGAAGCTCATTGGCAAATTCACGAGCCTGAAAAAGACAGAGATGTTTTAATAAAATATCTTTGCAGTTTCCTGTCTTAACAGAGCCATAAAATGCTAAATTTAGAGAGTATGTTTTTAACAAGTTTACGACCCGTACCTCACGCCGTAAAAGCAGATTAAGGGACATACAGTAAGCTTTCCTCAAAGGGCCCAAACAATTTTTGTCGACTCTCCACATAACGAGTACAGGATGCTGAAGTAATATTAATAAGTCGACATATCTTTTATTAACGATTGTATAGCTTATATATAAAAACTGACCTTCAAGTGTTGTAGCAAGCGAGCATAAGTCCTGCATTTGAAGCGAAGATCAGCATGATCAGGCCTCTTAAGCTGCCCCCGCTGTCCAATTCAAAACACCAGCAAATGGGTCGATATTGTCAACCAAAATCAACCCCTTTATAAGTAAATGGGTCGATATTGTCATCCCTAGAATAACCAAGAAACAGTAAACAAGCAGCCCAAGTTTGAATGTCCCAAAGGTGAGCTTATGATAGCTTAAAATGGCTGAATTAAAATTCTACAAAGTACCCCTAAAATCTACAAAAACTGAAAACTCAGGTCTGCAAATTTAACTAAGGACTGATAAAGAGTGAACTTGGGAACTAGGCCTATGACAAGTCAATACAAACTGAAAAAGATATAATGAGAACCTGAGAATGCCAAAAATAGCTCCACAATAAGCCTAGCTTATTGTGAGCTTATTGAAGGCAGTTAGGAGCTTGTGCCTGCAATATTTCAATTCCAGACCTGCAAACACTCAAAACAAGCAAAGACAAACTGAAAACAGCTTAAGTAGGATGTTATAAGCTAAATCAAATCTGTCCTCAATGCAATGGAACAGTAAATATCAATTTTGACCCAGTTTGACCCTTAAGCCAAACAACCCTTTAGACAGACTGAATTGAAGTTTAAAACCAGGAATGACTGAATTGACTTGAACTATTGACTTTTTAATAATGGGCTCCCAACCCATCGTATTCAAAACACTGTCCAACAACACAAACCAACGCACCCTATGTGGGAAATATTAACGCCCCCTTATAGTCTACTTTTTAACATACATACTATGCCTCGACTCAGGTATTGCAACAAACGTGACGTATGAATGTTATAATTTTCTTTCCGATATAAGTTTGATAGAAGACCTTTTCAACCTATTTGCTCATAGCAGGCATTCGACTAGTACACTACCATTTATATTTTTATATCATGCAAATAGAAAAGACGACAGACCTGAATAACCCAGATGCTGAGTAGAAACTCGAGACAGAATAGCCCAAATCCAACAAAATAGAATATCTACAAAGAAGCAACACTGAATTAGCATACACTTAAGCAAACAAAATACCATAACTGACATGCTGTAACAAAAACTTACCCCAACCAAAGCGTGCTTGCCTACAAGGTCGACTGCTGGTAAGATCCCTCTGTTTAACAGAAAAAGAAGAAACTTGCGTTAGATTGAACTTTAATTGATTGGTCTAGTACGGCATTTGATAGAGGACTCAATTTAAATATTTGGAATTCTAAAATGTGCGCTTGCATTTTGCTATGTTACTTAATTCACACAACAAAAAGATAAATCATCTAATTTAGTACTGCATTTGATAAGAGGACTCGATTTAGTTTATGAACAAGACAATGTGACCCATGTTTCTTTATAACAGAAAGAAGAACTCCATTTATTTAGAGGCTCTGACATGTTTACAAATATTATTAAACTTTACTCGTCAACTAATAAATTTAAGCCATCAAACCGAGTCAAGCTGAAACGAAAATGGCAAGACTTGATTCGGTCAAGATATTGAGAACCATTCTAGCTGTTAAATTGAAGATTAAATAAACCAAGAAATGACAAAAAGTAAAAGTAGGATGTGGAACTCACGCAAGAGATTTGCCCTTAAAGACAACGGGAGGGGCTAATGCAGCAAAGATGACAAAGCCTATATGAACCTATAGGCACCATAAAGAATGACATGTTATTCATGAGAATGTATAAGCCAAAACAAGATATTATTATGATCAAATGAATATCTTACCAAGTAAAACAGGAAGAACCAGCTGAACTTGAATGCACTTTCACTCCTGCAATACAATTTACAACAAAAGATAACGAGTAAGATTCAAATCGTTAATACCAATTTTTTCAGATCCCCATCTTATAGAGTTACAGATTCTACTTTAGTAAAAGTATAGAAAGATGTCAGAATCTAGTAGATTACCTCTGTAAATCTTTTGTTAAAAACACTGCAAAATGTAAAAACTGAGACTTTAACTTAACTTTATTAAACACAAATAAATGAAATTAAGCTGTACTCAGCATATCTCACAGATATACAGATTCGGGTCTCATGAACCCTAATTTCAAAAGTTAACCAAACACGAAATTGACTCATGAACACCACGAATTGATGATTAAATTGAACATATAACACATTAAAGTACCTGATTCATGGAAATGTGGACCTGAAATTGAGAGTGGGACTGTGGTTGACTAGCAAAGAAAACTAACAAGGTATAGCGGCAGAGAAGAGATTAGGGTTATAGCGGTTGTGTTATAGCGGCAGAGAAGAGAGATAAGTGGGGAGTAGTGAAAATAGTGGGTGACCTAGATAAGTATGGAGGGACAATGAAAATCATTTGATTTTGGGGAATAAAAGTGGGCGGGAGTTAGCCAAAAATGTGATTATGACCCATATGTTATGACGCTTCTTAAAGCGAGTCATCCCCAATAGAAAATTTACTCGTTATGACTCTTATTTTATGACTTTGCTATTTGCGCGTCATCTTGTAGCGTACGTCATAAAATGCGAGTCAAGGATAGCCCTTTTTCTAGTAGTGAGTATAGATAGTCAAGGGCTCTCGGTTGGACTAATCTAAATGACAAAGTGTTTAGTAGTCCATGTAATATTAAGAAAAATGTACAAGTCCAATCCATGGAACAAGTCCCAACCGAAGCCCACCTCAAAGCCCTTAGGGCGTCACATCTAGTGTATAAATACACCACTCCCTACCTCATTTTCATGTGTGCTTAAGAGTCATATAGGTGGGAGAGTGTGTGTGTATTTTATGTATTGTTTTCTCTCTTTCTAAGCTAATATATCTAGTTCATAGTTTCATACATACGCCTCATCTATCTTGCTTTCTTGTCTTGAGTACCATTCGATATATACTTAATAGTGTATGATAAATATTGTGCTAGTGTTTAACAAGTGGTATCATATAGCCAAACATCGATTTAGGAGTTTTAGTGTTACGTTTTTTTTTTTTTTTTTTTTTTTTTCCAAAGTTGTTAAAAAAGGTTGTGTCTTTTTTGTTCTCCATAAAAAACGTCAACTTTTGTTTAAAATCTTTGATTTTTACATCTTGTGTAGGTTAAAAGTTGTTACTTTTATATTATTTACGCATTTGTAGTAAGTTTTTGGTATTTTTTCTTCGATTCGAATCTTCAAAATCTTGGTTTGCTCGTTAAAAGTTTGCCCTTGTATCGAAATATTGTGAAAAGTTGGAAAAAGGCGATAAAGGTCCGATCTTTATAAGTTTTTACGGGTTTTTAAAGTGATTTGATCGTGGAAAAAGGCTTCGAAGGTTGTTTGTGACTTGATTTTGGATCTTCATCGAAAAACTCTCTTATCGAAATTCTTGTATAAGAATTTAGACAAAAGAGGGGTATAGAAATTGTGGTGGAATTTCTATAAGTAAGGGTTTATAGAAATTGTGGATGAATTTCTATAAGTAAGGGTTTATAGAAATTGTGGACGAATTTCCATAGAATCTGGGTTTATAAAAATTGTGGACGAATTTCTATAGAAATTGGATTATCGAAATTGGTGAAGAATTCCTATAAGAAAGGGTTTATCGAAATTCCTTGTATAAGGATTTATTGAAATTGTCATTTCTATCGAAATTGGTTATCGAAATTGGTTATCAAAATTCAGTTTTATAGAAATTGCAAGTTTTATAGAAATTCAGTTTTATAGAAATTGCAAATTTTATAGAAATTCATTTTTATAGAAATTGCTAGTTTTATAGAAATTACTTATAGGAATTGCAAGTAAACCTCAACCGATCATAAGCTGAAGATCAAGACTTCTCTACAACAACTGAACTTAACCTACCAATCACAACTCCTATTTCGTTGCAACGATCCTACATCAACTTTAACATATGAAACATCATAAATGGCTACTCAACAAGACATTCATGTAGCCGGTGCAGAAAACCGTCCTCCTATGCTTGAAAAAGGTGGATATCTTCCATGGACGAGCCGTATGCTTCGCTACATCAAAACTAAACCTGATGGACAAGGAAAACTCCTGCTTAACTCCATCAATAATGGACCATTCAAGCCTCATCAAATTCAAGAACCTGGAGCACCAAATGCAAAACCTCCTGTCCCACCATCCTTTCATGAACAAAGAGAAGATGAATACACAGAAGAGGATTGGAAGCAAATTGCAGCTGATGACTTAGCCATGCACTTAATTCAACTTGGTTTACCACGGGAAATATTTGCTGCTGTTGACAGTTGTGAAACTGCTTACGATATGTGGAACGAGTTAGAAGGCTTTGTCATGGCACAGAAATTGGCCAACAAGATGTTGAAAACAAGCTTCTAACTGAATGGGAGAAGTTCACATCCACTCCAGCGGAACCCATTGAATCTTACTACATTAGGTTTTGCACTCTCATGAATGAGCTAATCAGAAACAAGTTGACACCAAGACAAATTGTTCAAAACATCAAATTCATCAACAATCTACCAGAAGAATGGGGACGATTTGTCACGATTGTCAATCAGACCAAGGACCTTCACCAGGTGAACTATGATCAGCTCCATGATTTCCTTAAGCAAAACCAGGCTGAGGCGAATGAAGTCAGGAAAGAGAAGTTAGCAAAGCAACATGATCCTCTTGCATTACTTGTTCAATCACCAACACATGTACCAGTGAATACACAACCATCTTCATCTTCCACTCAGAACTTCATGCAACAACAATATGTTCCACAACAACCATTCTACCCACAAAAACAACAAGTCATTCCACAACAACAATATCCACAATACCCAGAACTAGAATTCACTGATAATGATGAGTCCACTGCTGCTTTGACTCAAGCATTTGCTTACTTAACAAAGGAATTCCAAGGATGTTATTCCATACCTACTAACAACAACCAAAGAATCTGTAACACCCCCAAAATCTGGTATAGCGGAAGCATTCGGGTCATGGGGTGCTACTAAATTGATAATCGCAACACAAGGTATCAAAGAACGGAATACATACTCTGTTTAAATGCATTCAACAAAGTTAAGTAAGTTTACAACAAGGTTGAGTTTAGAAAATAAAGTCCATAGTTAAGTTGTCCCAGACAAAAACAAGTCAAGTTAAAATGCCACAATACATCATACCGGAATCTATGACCCTTGACCTGCCATTGCCTTGTCAGAATAATTCAGTTTAAACACCTGAGAAAAACATGCTAAAAGTCAGCAAAAAGCTACTGAGTTCATAGGTTTATCAATAAGCAGTAAATTCAGTAGTTGGACCATGAGTTTAGTATATGAAACATTGCAACCCATGCAATGTCATATAAAGATACAGTCTATTACGTTAGCACTAAGTTCATGCAACTGAAGCTCGATAGTTCAGTGCGCTACAGTGTAGCACATAAATAATAATCAGGGGCCCATAGCGAGTGTTTAACCCAATACACTCGTAGTCCGATTTGGTATACGCCCGCATTGACCTGTCTGGCCAACCGAACGGGGGAGTCACCCCAATAGATCTATTTATATCAATCGCGCTTCCCAATGGGAACTGACGGTTCATGAAGGTGGGCATAACAGTAGGTTCAGGGGCTTAGGCTAACTATGCAATAGTTTTGAGAAAGTAAAATATTGTAGTGGTCCAGAAAATGTTTTGCATGTTTCTCACCCCATAGTTGTAAAGAAAGTATAAGTAAAGTGGGGCTATAAACTCACCTTGTCAAGTAGTAGTCAGATAACACAACAGTTCAGACAGTGTTCAGCACCAACACACGACCTAGATTAGTAAGGTTTGTTTTAGTTCACGAATAGAGTTTAAGAATTTACGAAGTTTAGTGAAAGATTTAAAGAGTTTAGGTTATTGTTGCTGGTGTGGCAGCGTTTAAGTTTAAAAAAATCTTTCTAAATCATTTGGGAGTATTGGCTATTGGAAGTTCTTAGTGCATGTCACAACGAATAATCTCCAGTTTGACAATAACTGAAAGACTATGTACGGAACAATTAATAATTACAAGACGTTGGTGGTATGAGGGAAAATGTTATAGTCAAGTGAGTATATATATTACAAAGTGCGCGTAAGTGTGTTCATGAGGAAAAATAAAGAAAATGGTGTGTGTGTGTATATATATGTATATATATATATATATATATATATATATATATATATATATATATATATATATATATATATATATATATATATATATATATAGCATTTATAAAAGAAATGTTTTGATAAGAGATAATTCTTGTGTTAACAAAGGTTATAAGTTCTATGTTAAAACAATCATTTCATAATCTATAATCTATATGAGTTTTGATAAAACATTTTAAATTTTATATGTACTCGAATTAATGAATGGGTTTAAATTTCACACGGCTAGTTCTTCACTTAGTTTTTATAGTTGTTGAATATATAGAGATTTTCTAGTCGTTTGAGTTGAGAAAAATCAATTTGATTATTTATATAAAACATTACGTCGAGTTTACTAAAATATGTTGCGTAGTTTAGATAAATATATATATTGCGAGATATCTTGTAGTGTAACAATTTGATACTAGGTTGGATCATGAAGTATAAATTGTAAAATAGTCGTGTCTTAATAGTTGGAAGATTTGCAACGACAATTTTTATATATGAACCGAATGCATAACGCAATCTCGTGTTGGGAGTGGGTTGTGGCCCAATTTATTTAACTCGAGTGGGCTAACAAATTTTACACTTTGATATTGGACTTAGATTTCTATGGAAAGGAAAAGAATAAACGAAATGTAGTAGGCCATTTGGTGCGCTGCGGCCCAACCAAAAACCCAATTCAGTGAACAAACAAAATAGACCATGACTTGTCGTTTTTGGTCTGTTAACGCAAGGCTGAAAATAAGGAGAGGTTTGGCCATGACTTGGCCCAAGGTGACAAACCAAGGTTAGTATCAACAAAGAAGATTTTCCAGTACCTCATTTAGGACTAAAACCAATTTTAATGCAGGTTATGAGCTTCTTTCGGACTCGAATAGAACATGACTCATGATTTTTTAAACCGGTACGATTGACATGGTTTCATGGGGGACTCGACTCTCCTTTTCGACACATTGTACACCCATTTTGAAGGTCTTTGAGGATCCTTTTTAACCGAGCAACAAACACCCTGTTGGGAACGGTATTTACCAAAACAACAACATTAAATATCACGGCACCCTTTGGGGTGGTGATTGAACCAAAAGAGCCTAAAATTCACAATTTCTTGGTGAGTCCGAGTACCCTCTTGGCTCACCTATAGACTAAGATATACTCAACGTTAGTTTACCATTTACAGCCAAGTGATTTGCCACGTCAAAACACGCTCGACTTAAACTAACCAAGATCAACCCAACTATAAACATATCACGAAACAAGGTCGAACACAGAAGTAAATAAGACTTACAACCTATAGACTAAGATATACTCGACGTTAGTTTACCATTTACTGCCAAGTGATTTGCCATGTCATAACACGCTCGACTTAAACTAACCAAGATCAACCCAACTATAAACATATCACGAAACAAGGTTGAACACAGAAGTAAATAAGACTTACAACCTAATTTGAGCACAAGTAAAGTACCAACGGAATTTGAGCACAAACTCAACACTTTGAGCACAACTCGACACGCAAAACAAACATAGCCTCGTCACACAAAAAAAACATAACCAAGACACTATTATGCAACACCAAGTTTACCCCAAAGCCGTATCTTAACTCTATATTCAGTACTCAATCGATTAAGCCAGAAAAATCAACACGATGCAATGATAACGAAATCAAGTAAAGCCAACAATAAGCCAAGTGACAATAACACTTCCAATCCGAGCTATGAATTAGTCTCATTATTAGTTTTTCAGGTTAATTCGAGTCACAACAACACAATAACACAACTAAAATCAATGATTCCACAATGATAATTTTTGGCATAACATGACATAAATCAACAAGAACAACAACAATCATATGTTTAACACTTAAATCGAATGACACTTAGATCGACATATTAAGAACATGAATATACTCGAAATAGGGAAATTCAAGATTTTGAGAATCCTTACAATTCAATCGAATCAGCTACAGGAGGATGAGGAGAAAACCAAGAACAATTAAACCCAATCCAAGCAAACCTACTTCCTCTCTTTACCAAGATATTGCCCTTGTATTTGTGTGATGATGGTTCGGTGGTGAGGTGGGTGCCTAGGAATCGAATAGGGTTTATAGAAATTAAATAAGAATTGTTTGTCCTTCCTTTCATGAACACCAGACGCTCCCATGGCCAATTTAGGAACTATGTCAACATATCTTTGGCCTGGCTCGTTGACTTTTGGGATGCGACAAGATGGAATACCAGGCGTTCCATAGGGACAAGAGGAAGAAGTTAAATCTTTGTTGTCTCGTGTATAGCTTCAATCCATAGGGCTGATTCGGATCTGAGAAGAGTTTTAATGGGGATGGTGTTGTTTACCAGGAAGATGATGAGGAAGAAAGGGGGAGGGGAGGAGATCGTATCTCTCTATCTTCCTTTTTTTTTTTTTTTTTTTTTTTTTTTTTTTTTTTTTTTTTTTTATTAGTAGTGGGTAGGGATAAGATATAAGTTTTATTATAAGACTTGTTTTATGTGTGTATTATGTGTACCTCGTGTCCTGTTGAATCCCGGTGTCTCCCGAGATTTTTGGGTTTGTCGTGAGTACGAAAAGTATAATTCAGGAGACGTTTCTATTAAACTGACATAGAGTAAATTTTTATTGACTCTGACATGAATTTATAAAGTAAACCTTTATTGGTGTGGTGTCGGTACGCGTGTAATGTCGTTTTCCAGGAAAATGAGATAACCTCTCATTTTCGTTACATTTGTGTCTGTAACTATCTGAAAGTGAAAATTTCACCTTTTTGATAAAATTAAATAGTTTTTGGTGAGTTACTGTACGTTATAGCGTGCGGGTTTATTTCCCGTAATCGTTATGTAAACACATAAATGTTTAATATAACAGTTAGGAAAATAATAAATTGACATTTATTAATAAAATATCAGTGGAAAATTACCGTTTGTCACATAATCTCATCGAACACTCGCAACAGGTAGATTGCACAACCGAGTTTCAACATGGGTCAACAAGGACAAATGGTTGGAGGTTATGGGAATCAGCAGGGATATGCTCCTAGATATCAGATGGGTAATCAGAATGCAGGGCAGTATGTAGGAAATCAGATGGGTCAGTATGCAGGGAATCAGATGGGACAAGTTGTTGGAAATCAGAGGGGTCAGAATGTTAGGAATTAGATTAGGAATGTTGCTGCTGGGAATATGAATCAGGGTAATTTGTTAAAGTGTTTCAACTGTTAGGGAATTGGTCACATGGCAAGAAACTGTCCCACCAAGCCGAAAAAGAAAGATCTAGAGTATCTGCAGAAGGCACTGTTGTTAGCACAAAAGGAAAAGGCAGGGTTTCAGTTGAATGCAGAGGAGAATGATTTCATGGCACCGATGGATGATATGGAAGACCTTGAGGACATCGATGCAAACTGCATTTTCATGGAAAATCTTCAGGAGGCTAAGTATGACACGGATTCTGAAGCACCTCCTGCTTATGATGTCAATACAGTCTCTGAGGTACCATCATTCACTACATGTCACAATAATGAAATATTTGATATGACACCTCATAACAAATCGCATCCTGTGACTATAGCACCCAATTATGATACATATATGGACACGCCAAGTTGTAGCAATAATAATTTGGCAACTCCAGATATGAATCCTAATGGAGGCTTCGAGTCACAGCATGTTGAGAATGATGAGGAAACACGTGCGTTATTTGAATCATTATTGAACTATTGTAGTATTGAAATTGAAAAAGTCAAAAAGGTAAATCGCGATGTTAAGGCTTCGAATGAAAAATTGACTGCTGAGCTTGAGAGATATAAGGTAAATGAAAAAGCTTTTGTATTTCATAAAACACAACTGGTAGAATTAGAAACTGGTTATAGAGATTCTTTTTTAAGAGAAAAAACATTTGCAAATCAAATTTCACTCGATGTGAATTTGAACATGAAAATAAAATGCTTAAACACGGAAATTTCAGACTTAACCAACCAACTTTCTAAACAAAAATCAACTTGTTCTGATCTTGAAAAAGAAAAGAAAGAGTTGAAAGCAAGTTTTTCAAAACGTGAAAATGATCTTCTTGATGAAATCATTGAGAAACAAGAAACAATTAAAAAGTTGGAAGATTTGCTTGTAAAAACGGGTCATTCTGCTCAACCAATTCACATGCTAATTAAAGATCCAAACCCGCTTTTACATACTATGAAGAAAATGGCTATCGGTTGTGAAAACTCTTATCATCTCAAGAAAGCTCAGAAAGAACAGAATGTTTTGTATAATGGTAATGTGATATTTGATATACATGATCCTCCCGAGGTTCGGAATTCTGATGAAACGATTGAGCTTGCCGAAGAAAGTAGAATAAAAATGAAACAAAAGAACCCAGAAATAAAACCAATTGATTATAGGGATAATGACAAAAATAGCCCAAACACAAATGGGCGCTTCCCTATCTAACCCGAAATTCGAAAATAATTGTGTTGCCCAGGGCAACCGGCATTTTTTGGGGCAACCGAAGGATTTCCAGTGTATTTTTTGGGCAACAATCGCCCTTTTTTGGGCAACTGGGGGCATTGCCCAGGGCAACCGGGGTAGAAATATCCCATTTGGGTTTTGGGCTATTTTAGTAATTATCCCTTGATTATAATAAGCTTAAAATACTTTCTGTAGTAAATTTTGTTAAACAACAACAAACACCAAAGGTTTTCAAAAGACCAGTTGTTTCAACAAAACAAAAAGTTATTTCCAAAAATCTTTCAAAATTAGAACAAATGTCCTCTAGCAACCATTTTAACACAAGTGAAACTAGAGAATGTTTGGATGATCTTAAAGAGAGAGTGAAAACATTTCAAAGTATTGTTGACTCAAAAACAAATATTAGTATCAGCAACTGGCATTCAAGTTTTCATAATGAAATGAAAAAGGTGTTTCAAACTGAAATTACTGCTCCACTATATGCAGTTCATGCGAGAGTAATCCATGTTGAAAATGCGATTTTAAAAGAAACAGCCGACTTTGTCAAGGATCACAAATCCCTGGTTAAGGAAGCTAATGAAAACGTTGAATACATCAAAGTTTTGGAAAACCAACTTCATTCTCTCTTCGAAGCAGCTTTGTCAACTGATATAATGTCCATTATTTACCAAACATATTCTGTTGAAGATGATGAAAGACACCGAGTTGAGACTTCGGCAATTGTTTCAAAATATGAAAATGCTCTCATTAAACTTGAAAAAGAAAATGTCTCATATCTTAAACAACTTGATCGCAAAACCGAGGAATGCAAGTATGACAAATTATCGTATGAGCATTCCTACAGGAACATGAAAGATCAAAATGAGCTTTTGAAGTCTCAGCTGGAAAGTAAAAAAGGGCAGGGCAAGGAAACTAAATTTGCAAAACCATCGACTTCAGACAAACCGGTTGCTGAACCAAAAATGTCAATTTCTCAAATGGTTCTAAAAGTTGATGTGAAAAACAATGTGTTAAAACCAGTCACTCCTGTGGAAACCGTAGAGGGGGGGGGGCTGAATACGTTTCCATTTAAAAACTTAAAACTTTTTGTATCAAACACCCGATCAAGTGTGACGTAATATGAAAAGTGTCAACAATGATCATATATCATCTAGGGATGAATAAATTAAACTACAACACAAGCACAATCAATCATGACACATACATAACATAAGCAACTAGCCACACAAGCATAAACACAATGCAAATATAAACATAAAGCGATAAAGAATAAAATGAAAGTAAAGAGATAAGTTAGAAGGCGCAAACCAGACACGGTGATTTATAGTGGTTCGGTCACGAAGCTCCTCTTCGCCCTACTCCACTCCCCGAGTACCCAACTCGAGAGTTACTTCACTAATCAACAAACTCCCTTCAGGCGGAGAAAACCGTACACGTCGCTTAACTTGTTTTCTGACACTAAGCTAGATGTCGAGTGCTAATCTTAGCTAGCACCAATCTACCACGATCTACCCGATCTACACCATACACGTTGCTTATCTTATTTCTGACACTAAGCTAGATGTCGAGTGCTAATATTAGCTAGCACCAATCTACCACGATCTAACCGATCTACCCTTGATCCACATGATCAATCACACAAGCCCAATGGCTTCAAGAGATCTTCACTATCTCTTAAGATCACAATGATCTTGACTCACTCTCTCACAAAAGAAAAATAATCTTGATGTATGCTATGATACAATCAAGAGTGTAACAAATGTTACAAGACCTAACAACTCCAACTCTTGTATCTTCTTGGATACCTTGAGTTCTTCTCTTGCTAATCAAGAGGGATGACAACACTTTGTATCTACTTAGATACTTTGTGTTCTTCTCTTGCTAATCAAGAGGGATGACAACACTTTGTATCTACTTAGATACTTTGTGTTCTTCTCTTGCTAATCAAGAGGGATGATAACACTTTGTATCTACTTAGATACTTTGTGTTCTTCTCTTGCTAATCAAGAGGGATGACAACACTTTGTATCTACTTGGATACTTTGTGCTCTTCTCTTGCTAATCAAAAGGAATGAAAAGGATCACTTGAATGGATGATTGGATCACTCTTAAACAAACTAAGACTCTCCAAATGATCAAAGAAAGTCATCTAAGTGAGGAGGGATTAAACCAGAGAAAAAGGACTGGAAAAATCAAGTTGGAAGTATGGAATGGTCCACTATTTATAGGCAAGGGAAAATCTGACCGTTACAGACCTACGTGTAGGGTATTCACAATGCATGAATCACTATCTTGAGGCTTGTTTGGATCGACTAGAAGTTGTTTTAGAGAGAGAAATGGGAGCCTTTTAGTGAGAGAAAGGAACTTGAGTAATATTAGATTGAAAAGGTCCAACCCTTCCCATGTGTGGGAAGGGGTATATATACTACTACATATTATGTCCCTAGTGGACTGTGGAGCGAGCTGACAGAGGGGAAAGCCCCGACCCACTCCACAAATATAGATACAACTAATACTAATATTAATATGACTAAGCTAATATAGATAAGCCTACGAGCTATAGAAATGCTAATTAGATGCTCGGGGTGACCGAGCCTTCATCTGAATATTTATATTCCTAACAATCTCCCCCTAAGGGAGGTCACCCCGGAAATAATAATTCGAGTTCTAGCATTCTTTCTTCTGAACTTGTCTTTGTAGCTCGTAGACTTTGATTCTTCTAAATCTTGTATCTTTGTGCTTTCAGCAGTGATCTTGTGATGACCCTTCTTTGTCTTGGATGATCTTTGAGTATTCTTCGACTTTATCATCCAACTTTTGTTTCCAAGTCATCTTTCAGGAGTATGTTTCTATGTGATGTATAAATCTTTGAGCCGACATGCTCACACTCTTTGGTGTCATGATCTTTAGCATCAGAGTTTGCAGAAGCCGTGTTAAAGGTCTTTTAGGTTGATCATGACTTCTTTGATGATGATGTAGTGTGAACATGTGGTGATGGATTGGCATCTAGTCTGCAACCAGCTACAACAGCAACCAGCTACAACTTTCCACAGCTACAATCGCCAGATATTCCTGCATACGACAGTTAGCAACAAATCGACCGGTACTTACAAGTTTGGACTTCGAGACAGTCAACAGCATATTGTGAAAAACTCTCTCTAATCCTTACCAAGACCGTTCCTAATCGAAAACCCACAGAGGGCTTTTTAAGATTTTACCGTAGTAAATCAACGATTAGGTGAGTCGCTGGAGATCACTCCACGACTGTAGACCGGTTGAAACCGCCGTGACCACTAAGCGTAATCCACAAGGAATTACCGAAGTGACCTGCTTTCAGGGCTGCTTGATGTTGACCCTGGCAGGAATTTCCATTCAATCATTGAGAATTACATAAGTAAATTCTCTCATAAATGTTCTGGCAAATGGCTAAGATCTGCGTAGGACTCTTAAGATTACAACTGGTGTCCTTAATGTTGAACACCCAGTGTAGAAATAATTTGTGTCCCTATGAGATCTTATTATGCATCTCGTGGCTCTAGACTCTATTGTGCGTTTTGATTTGGAGATCGGAGGCTGGAGAGGACTGCCACCTTTTCAATATCATCTAACTCGGAGTGAGAGAGACGATAAGAATGTATTGAACTCCGTGACAATTGAAACAAGAATCCTTTGAGGGACCTTGAGTGGCTAGGGAGGGTTGTGCAGCGTATCACTGGGTCCATGATACTTTGTCTTCAATGCCAGCAATCAACTAAGTGATTCTGACAGCATATGTATTGACCCGGTTTCTGCCTAAGTTGTAAGGAGGGCTATTTCTTTTCACCCTTTCTCTTTACAATTCTTTTTCATTCTTCAACCCCTTCAGTGCTTACCGAGACTTCATAACTAACACCTTGTTGGGTTTGTTCCAGTGTTAGCTCCATCTCAGTCGGCACTATTCCCTTATTCACATTTCTCCTTTTTAATCATACATAAGGACTTCTACACTAACTAGTGGATTGTCCCTGGGTAGATCCCTCCGGCTCTGGCGGGATCGTGGGAACTTGAGCCTAACCTAACCATCCTTATAACTCCATGCATTAATTAAAATGGTCGGTCTTTGGTGTTCTTCCACGATTGCCAAACCAAATCTTTGAAAAATCTCTCAAAGTGTTCATGATTCTGAAACACATTTTGCCAACACTTGAGAGTTTTATATTTTTCAAATGCTCCCCCTCAACATGTGCTCGGTAGATTGTTTTATAAATTTGCACATGTTAGGTGGAGCTTGCACTTTTTGAATTGATCCACTTTCAGTGAACATGACCGATTCGAGACACGCTTACATCACTGGTTAGACCAGCTTGAAATTATTACCCGTCCTGGTCAAGTCCATAGAAAGTTTCTCGAAACGGTACACTCTACTCAGATACATCTTTTTCGAGACACGCTTACATCACTGGTTAGACCAGCTTGAAATTATTACCCGGCCAAGACGTATCCTTTCAATTGATGACAATTCAAGTTTCGTCAATTCTTTTGTTAATTCTGAGTCACAGCCACATGAGATGCCAAAATCCATAGTATAGAAAAACCATTTGCTCCCCCTCAATATATGCATTGATATAAGAAAGATTTTCGTACATATGGAGGAGCTTGCTTTTATGACCAAAACATTTTGCTCCCCCTTAATATGTGCCTTGATAAACAAAATGGTTTAGCACATACGGGAGAGCTTACATTAATTACCAAATCATCACATTTTATCAGAATTTCCTATTTAAATCACATTCTCTCCCCGATCAAAAATTTCAAACCATTTGAGATTTGTGATCCCAATTGATTTAAATACATTTAGAAAAATTTGGGAGAAAATGTGGCAGGTTTAAATGTATTCTGATTTTGGAGCATACTATGCTCCCCTTGAAACAACGAGAGAGTGTCACTGCTGATGTTTGCACAAATATGGCAAGGTGTCGGAAATTTGAACAAATATGCTCCCCCTCAATAAATAACCCGTTTTCCATTAAAAGAGCTGTAGTCATCCAATTGAGCGACGGACATTTGTGAAAATTTAGTTCATTTTACCACCTTGTGTAACATCAAGACTCTCTTGAGGGATCTAACAAGATATAGAATCTTGATGAAAAGAAGACTTCTCTTCTTATATACGAAGTGATGCACTGAAACGTACATCAAGTCGGGAGAACATGGATATAAAGTAATCCATGCCCAGGTGAACATCACCCGGTTGGAGAAACAGCTGTCTTTTTGGCGACATGCTTTCCCCATTGTACAGTGCGGGTTGCAGTATGAAGTAACTGCAAGCCATTAAGACATGTTTTAACTGATTAGTATAACTTCTGCTCGAGCTTCATTTAAGAATCCGTGCCATTGTTGAATGACATTTCTAGATACGTAAATGTTATCGATAAACAGAAGACATGCCTAGGTAGAACTATTTTTGGTATTTTGTGATTTTTCGATTTTTATGGTTTTTATAGGTTTTATATTTTTGTATTTTTCTTTTTGATTTAAGATATATACAACTATGTACAAGGATATAAGAAGACAATCCTTTACTCCTCCTTTTCTTCCTGAAGACACTTGAGGGTTTCAGGAGTCATGCTTTTCATGCCAAGGCGTGGGAGAATAAACTGAAACCTTTCTCGTGGGATGGCCTTGGTGAAGATGTCAGCTAACTGAAACTCTGTCCTCACGAAGTATAGCTCCACAATTCCTTTTTCCACCTGTTCTCGGATGAAGTGATGCCTGATGTCGATGTGTTTTGACCTGGAGTGCTGAACATTGTTACAACAAAGAGCAATGGCGCTTTTGTTGTCACAATATAGGGGAATTTTGTTGTATGAGAATCCATAGTCCGAAAGCTGTGATCGCATCCAAAGGATTTGTGCACAGCAAGCAGACATAGCAATGTACTCAGCTTCAGTAGATGATATGGAAGTACTCATCTGCTTCTTAGAAGACCAACTAACCAACTTTTCCCCTAAAAATTGAGCTCCTCCTGAAGTACTTCGACGTGTGTCTTGACATCCCGCATGATCAGCATCTGCGTATGCCGTTAACTCCATTGCGGTGTCCTTAGGATACCAGAGACCCATATGAACCGTGCCTTGATGATATCGGAAGATCCTTTTCAATGCTTCAACATGCTTCTTGGTTGGTCTGGATTGATACCGAGTACACATACACACAGCAAACAGAAGATCTGGTCTGCTAGCCGTGATGTACATCAAAGATCCAATCATGCTTCGATACTGTGTTATATCAACTGGAATCCCTGAAGGATCTTCATCCAGCTTCGTTCTATCAACCATGGGAGTGTCAACAGGTTCACTTGAATGGAATCCAAACTTTTTCAGGATCTCGTTGGCGTATTTGGATTGATTGATGAATATGCCTCCGGGACTTTGAGAAACTTGTAGTCCTAAGAAGAATGACATTTGTCCCATCATGGACATTTGGAATTTGGAATTCATCTCCTTTGAGAAACTATCACATTCACCAGGATCCGTTGAAGCAAAGATGATATCATCTACATATATCTGAACTAGCAGTAGATGGTTTCTTGACTTCCTGGTGAATAGTGTAGGATCAACAACACCCTTGGAGAATCTGTTCGCTAGGAGGAACTTGGACAATGTATCATACCATGCCCTTGGCGCCTGTTTTAGCCCATAAAGGGCCTTCTTCAAGCGGTAAACATGAGTAGGGTGTTCAGCATCCACGAATCCCTCAGGTTGACTCACATAAACTTCTTCCTTTAAGTCACCATTCAAGAATGCCGTTTTGACATCCATCTGGTAGACTATCATATTACGACTCGCAGCATTTGCCAGGAAGATTCTTATGGCTTCAATTCTAGCAACCGGAGCAAACGATTCTTCAAAATCAATGCCCTCTTCTTGTCTAAACCCTTTAGCAACTAGCCGTGCCTTGTTCTTTAGGACATCACCATACTCGTCAAGCTTCACTTTGAAGATCCACTTCAAAGCAATGATCATTGCACGCTCCGGAGGAGGCACTAATTCCCAAACTTCAAGTCGATCAAATTCATGGATTTCATCCTGCATGGCCTGGAACCAGCAATCTTTAGTCATTGCTTCTTTGGCATCCTTTGGTTCGACTTTAGACAGTACGGAATTGAAGAAGCACCATAGTGCATCAGTGGCTAGTTGATTACGTGTAGATACTGGACGTGAGGGATTGCCAATGATGTTGTCGATTGGATGATCACTGGTCCATTTCCTGAGATGATCGTGAGGTTGATGGTTATGAACAGATGTAGCAGTGCTGTGTTCCTCAGGTAAGGATGTGTCTGATGAATGTTCAGGAGCAAATATGTTTTCAAAAGGAGCCTCTTCAACAGGAGCAAAAGGATTAACTCCCAAAGGATTATTATCTGAAGATTCTTGCATTACTGGAGAAGTTTGAGTGTTTGATGACGAAGGCGATTGACTGGCAGCAGGAGCATTGTGACTGACTGATGCTGAAGCTGCAGGGCCTTCTGAGCCTTGTGGGGCTTGAACCTCATCCATAGGATTTATATCTGGTTCACTCGGGATGGTTCCATTCGTTGGCTCAAAGTATTCATCAAACATAGGATCGAATAACTTCTTCAACTCCTCACATGTAGGAGGCACATAAGAATCTGCAGGCGTGGAATTCTGTACAAGTCCTGAACTAATGGGTCCAGGAGACAAAAGGTGAAGATCGGGTCCAGAACTGATTTGTCCTGAAACAGGTAGCTCACTCAGCTCATCGAACGTAACATGAATGGTTTCCATGATTTTACGGGTCCTTTTATTGTAGATTCGATACCCTTTACTGTCAGGTGCGTATCCAACGAAAATACCTATATCTGCTTTAGCTCTTAACTTTCCCAAGTCTTGACTATCATTAGTTGGATAGCAAAGAGCACCAAACATACGCAGAAAGGAAAGATCTGGTTTCTTGTTATGAATTAACTCGAAGGGAGTCTTCTCATGAATCGGATGAATTAGGGATCGGTTTTGAGTGTAACATGCTGTTGCTATAGCTTCTGCCCAGAGAAACATCGGTGTCTTTGAAAATATAAGCATGGTTCTTGCAGCCTCCACCAGAGTACGGTTCCTTCGTTCAACCACCCCGTTCTGTTGAGGCGTGCGAGGGATACTTTTCTGATGCGTGATGCCAATACTTTCATAGAAATTACGGAGTTGTTGGTTAACAAACTCAGTACCATTATCTGTGCGAATGATTCTGACAGTTTTATCTAGCCTTACTTGCAGCTGTTTTATCAGTTTAATGATAACCTCTGGAGTTTCGTCCTTGGTTCTCAAAAACTTTACCCATGTGAACCGAGAATAATCATCTACTATCACCAGAACATACTTCTTTCCATTTATGGTTTGAATTCTCATTGGACCGCACAAGTCCATGTGGAGGGTGTGAAGAACTTCCAAGTTGGTGTTGACGGTTTTAGGCTTGTGGGTTTGTTTCTTGCTTTTACCCAGTTGACATGCAGAGCAGAGATGATCTTTCTCATATTTCAGTCTGGGCATCCCTCTAACAAGATCTTTACGGGAAAGATTATTTATGGTACCGAAGTTCAAGTGGTTCAAACGACGATGCCACAGCCATGATTTTGTTTTAGAGGCTTTAGAAAGCAAGCATATTGGAGAGGACTTCAACATTTCTTCAATTGAGATGGTGTATAAATTGGTGCCCCGACTGCCCTTGAGGAGATCTAAACCATCCAATTCTCTGACAAAACATGTATGCTTTCTGAAAGCCACTTCCAGATCTGAATCACAAAATTGACCCACAGAAAACAGATTGTGTCCTAGTCCTTCCACATAATATACCCTTGAGATTACACTGTTACCAAACACATAATCTCCATAACCCATAATAGCACCAAAGTGGTCGTTCCCAAATCTAACTGTCCCGATAAACTTTTTCACGAAGTTCTTGAGCCGTGAGCGATCCCCAGTCATATGTTTTGAGCAGCCTGAGTCCAAATACCACAGGACGATTTGTACGACCTGCATTTGAAACCAGACAACAATGGATAACTGAAAAATGTGGATCCCCACGTGCAATTGGGGTCCATTTGGTCAGCACATACATATTCAGAAGCCACAGATTTCACAGATGCTACTGTCTTTGCTGAGGAGACAGAACTAGAGGTAGGACAAGACCTAGATGGAAGGCATTGTGATTCTAAAGGCAGGATTCTACCAGTTGGTCTCCATTCCTTATTCTTCACAATTTTATGCATATTCATTTTAGGTAATGGTCTCTGTTTTCCTAAATTGAATTTCCTTCCAGTGGGTCTCCATTGATAGCCTATGCTAGCAAATGTTTTTCCTGTTGCTTTCCAAACCTTTTTGCATGTTTCCGTTATCCTACCATTCTTAACGTGGGATGATGCAGAAGACATCAGGAAAGACACAACACATTCATCATGATTAGCATAAATTAAACAATTGTCGCATGTTTTACAGATAGCATTAGAATTCGAATTAATTACAGTACTTTTGATACTAGAATCAACACGATTCATCCTACTCATTGTAAACTTATTGTTCCTAGGTTGGACTTCTACATTCTTCAAGTGAACATTCTTAGCTGGCGCAGTCATATCCTTTCTTTCATTTCCTTTAGACCTTGACCCGCTAGCTTGTGTGTCACTTTTTACTCCTGTAGAAGTATCGAAGGCAACATTAGTTTGTTTTTCTGTCACATGCCTTCCTGATAATGATGTGTTGGGTTCTGATGTTTTGGGTGGTAGATCAAAGGCTACATGCTTGTTCACAACATTAGATGATGATGCAACAAATCTATCTCTATGGCCTCTAAACTTAGGAATTGAGCCTATGGCATATTCTAAGTTTTCCTGAATCCTTTTCGTGAGTTTGCATGCATAGACAACTGCTTGATCGAGTGGCTTATCATTCCTATCCTCTTCAACTATCTCACGAAGTGTGTCAAGGCCTTCTCTAAGATGATCGAGATATGTTTGATGGGCAAGGCTGTTATTTCTAAGCTTAAACGGAATACGCCCAACATCAACATCATACTTTTTACTATCAGTACCCTTTGGTGCATCACAATTACAAGTGGTGCATGGCATTTTACCTTTCACCCGAGCCTTAAGATTCTCAATTTCATTTGACAAAGAGGTTATTTGATCATTATGATTGCTTCTTGTAACTTTAATAGAATCATATAACTCTTTGAAATGTTGTTTAACCTTTGAATTTTCTTCTCGATAACACTCATTTTCATAATGTAGCTTATTTATGGTGTTTTGATATTGAAAATTCTGAGAATCTGAAGATGAAGGTTTATTGGTGCCATATACTTCACACTTGTTGGATTTCAATTGGGCAATTTGGGCCCTCAGCAGTCGAATCGTGTTCGTGTGAGCTTGAATTGTTTCATCACGTTTGCTTAATTCAAAATATGTATCAAACTCAGGAGCATCCGTGGATGTCTTGACATTTGATATTTTGCATTTTTCTTCTAAGTGTTGATGTTTAAGTTGCAAGTTCAGATAATCAACTTCTAGTTTCGAAAAAACGTTTAACCATGTTATCATGGTCGTCATTTTGAATTTTTTTAAGCAATTTCAAATTCTCCCCCTCAAGCTCAACAACACGATTCTGGGTGACATTTAACGCAATAGCATACTCATTAAATTGACAAGCAGACAATGCAGAATCAGTGACAGTGTAAAATACATCTTGTGCAATACATTTAGCAATCAAGTTGTCGTTAGTAATGAGTATGTTTTTTCTTTCAATCTCTCGACTCTTAAGTTCTATTGCATGTTCATTCACCTCATTTTCCATATCTTTAAACACTACTTTCATTTCATTTATTTCAGCTTTAAGGGCAGTTTGCAACCCTTCAAAGTGTTCTTTAAGTAGTTTAAAGAATGGCATGACCTCAGTTAAGTAACACCTTTTTGCATGTTCAAAACACCTTTCCCCCTCAGTAATGCCAGTGGGTGTGATTCTCTTCTTACATGTATTATCGAAATCAGCAAACAGTTGCCAAAGCACATATAAGCTAATAAAGGTTTTGCATTCAGTGGGAAGAGACAAAGGCACCAAATTCCTAGGTGTATTGGGAGGATACACCGTTATGGACGCAACTTTTCTAATGAGGGGGGTGTTGGCCTTAAGTTTTTCTACCTTAAGTTTTTCATTATCTTGTTTCCAAAATATCTACTCAGGTGTTAACTTCTTTTGAGGAGCAAACACAGTCAAACGATTTTCTACATAATAATCATGGGGTTTGATTATTATTCGTCTGGCTATGCACTCGGGATCCCTCATTTTCACATTCATTTTTTCCCTCGTTTTATCACTCAACTCATCCTCTTCATCAGTGTAGATATGCTCAGGTTGGTCATGAATATGCTTAAGCATCACATTACCATCATATAGGGCTGGTTGAAGTACTTGCATGTCCCTAAGGATGGTTGACTTAGGTTCACCTATCATGATTTTACTGTGCTTATCACTCAACTTTCTGTGCTTATGAATCATTTGAGCAGTTTGTATAGTTTGATTTTGTGTGTACAACTTATCTTCAAGCTTATTTTTTAACGTCTTGAGTCTAGAGAAATCATTTAAAAGAGTTGTTTCCTTTTGTTTGAATTCTTGCTTAAGTGTGGTTACACACTTTTGTGCTTCCTGTTTCTGTTTGACAGACTCTTCTAGTTGACTTTTCAAAGAACTCATCTCTAATTTTAATGTTTCTTCTCGCACTCTAGACTCTTTAATAAGTGTACTCATTTGACCTTCTAATTTCTGCTCACGATCATTAAGCTCAAACTTAGCACGCTGTTCATACATAGCAACTTGTTCTTTATAGATGTTTAGTCTAGTGATCAAGTTATCATCAGGGACAGGCAATTTGTTCTCATGGTACGCACATGCATTATCTACACAACCCGCATTATCTAAGGCACATACATTACTCATAGCACACATATCATTATTGACAAAGGATTCACCATTTGATACATCAGGAGAGTTGTTGCTATTCAAATACTGTTCATATGAGACAATATTGCTATTTTCCATATCAACATCACTTGAATCAGAAACAACTGCCTGATGTACTTCTTCGGGAATCTGTTGTCCCTCGACAATATTATATGTGTCATAAATTTTTAGTACCTCAGATATCACAGATGCATTAGAAGGACCAGCTTGACGAGATGAGGCCAGGGAAGACAAGTTAGCCATGAAGATTGTTTGAGCAGTAGGTTCATCATCCACATCAGAGTCAAATGCATCACAGTCATCTGCCTTGAAGATGTTAGGATCATTAAGTGCTAGATCCTGAACAGGTTTCTCATCCACATCTTCGTCAAAAGTATTTCCTCCATCTCCTGCCAAGAATAATAACTCTTCCTCATCCAATACAGCTCCATTTTCTTGAGCTTGCATTAACAGCATCTTGTCTTTGAAGTAATCTGAGTTCTGAGGACGTTTAGGTTGATTGCAGTTTCTAGCAATGTGTCCAAGCCCCCCACAATTATAACACTTGATCTGTTTCCCTTGCCCCTGATTGGCATTCCCTGCTCTATTCTGCACCAAACCTCGACCCATGTTTCTACCAGCTCTCCCTTGCACATTCTGAACCACAATTTTCCCATCCTCCACCATTGCTAGATTGCGTGGGTTGGAAGAATTTCTTAACTGATTGTTGGTCTGTGGGAGTGATGCTTGAAACTGTTGTACCAGTAGAGAAACTTGATTGGTAAGGTTATCAATCATTTTGTTGGTCTGAGAGTAGCCTGAGTCAAGTTGTGAACTCATAGCAGGTACTTGTGAGTGAAGTTGGTGATAGCTTGGACTGGATGATGATTGGATTGTTGGTTGTACATTTGTTATGAAGGCCAGTGGGTCATTTGTAGTTGAAGGATTCAACTTTTCTCTCAGCACCCGATCATAGGCAGCATGCTTCTCATGTTGTTGCAAGTAAGCATAAAGCTGTTCATAGTTAGTCTCCCTTAAACCTTTGTTGAGTTTGACGGCAGTAACAAATCTGTCCCATTCAGGAGTCATGTTGTTCACAAACTTTGAGTTAAGTTGGATATTGGGCATAGTCATTCTGATCATCCTCATATCATTCACCAACTTATGAAATCTCACATAGTAATCTGTGACATTCTCTCCTGGGTTCATTTTGAAGTGCTCGAACTCATCATACAGCTGTGACTCACGATCTTCCTTTGTGAGTTCTGACCCTGCCAACAACATTTTAACGTTGTCCCACACAGCCTTGGCTTCAGTGTTAAAATTGATGAGCTTGTATACATCCTTTGGAAGACCTTGAATGACTATGTTTGAGGCTCTAATATCAGCATCATACCTCTTCTTTTCTTCTTCATTAAGATCATTATAGTTTCTAGGTCTATCAATGCCCAAAGTTACAGTCCCATCTTCACCAGTTGTAACAACATCTCTGGTAGTGCCCATCTGATAAGGTCCTTCGTCAATTGACTTAAGAATATTAACACCATTTTCTTTTCCCAAGCAGTAAAGTCTTATTCGTTGTGCCCAAGACTCATAATCCGTCCTATCCAGCATAGGTGGACGAGTATCAGATCCTGCTGCTTGAATATCATCTGATGATGTACTTGATGTGGTAGCCATAGTAACTACGGGATTTTACTGATCTTGTGATTTAACCGAGAAATCGAATCTTTCGCGGGAATTTCTAAAATCACCAAGACACAAACCGCATACAAGTCTGAGAGACAAACCGAGTAGATTCCACAGAGACAAACCGAGTCTATACAAACCGAGTCTACACAAACCGAGTACACAGCTGGGACAAACCGAGTAGGTACAAACCGAGTAAAATCCTTAGAGACAAACCGAGTCTACGTAGCTGGGACAAACCGAGTAGATACACAAACCGAGTAAATTTACACAAACCGAGTAAATTCTTAGAGACAAACCGAGTCTACACAAACCGAGTCTACACAAAGCTGGGACAAACCGAGTAGATACAAACCGAGTAAAATCCTTAGAGACAAACCGAGTCTACGTAGCTGGGACAAACCGAGTAGACACACAAACCGAGTAAATTCTTCGGAGACAAACCGAGTCTACACAAACCGAGTACTCACAGTTGGGACAAATCGAGTACGCGCAGCAGGGACAAACCGAGTGGGCACAAACTCCCAGGCACGTCACTTTCACTGCCTTTTGTCCTTTAGCCTAAACGAGTAAAAGGACAAACCGTGTCCAAGAAGTGACACAAACCGAGTCCAATAATCGACCAAACTAGACAAACCGCTGCCAAGAACAACTCAATTACTACCCACGAATTTTCTCAAAATCACCACACCGTTCTTAGATCTGTGAATCCAAACACTAAATACCACTCTAATACTATTCTTAAGCTAGAAAGTACAAAGAAAACCAACTTCTAATCACTAAACAAAGTACAAAGATGAAATTTATGCTACTTAAACAAACCGAACCAAAACTTAAAGAAAACTACAAATCTAAACAAATCTAACCAAGAAAAACTTAAAGAACTACACAAATACAATATAAGACAACCTCTAATCACTAAACAAAAACACAAAATGAAGCGAATGCTACTAATCAAACCGAAAATAAAAAATCTTGAAAACTCCAAATCGACCCAAAAGTAAAACACCTCACAAACTACACAAATTCGTGAATACCAACTCTCATGGACCTAACCATGGCTCTTGATACCAATTGTAGGGTATTCACAATGCATGAATCACTATCTTGAGGCTTGTTTGGATCGACTAGAAGTTGTTTTAGAGAGAGAAATGGGAGCCTTTTAGTGAGAGAAAGGAACTTGAGTAATATTAGATTGAAAAGGTCCAACCCTTCCCATGTGTGGGAAGGGGTATATATACTACTACATATTATGTCCCTAGTGGACTGTGGAGCGAGCTGACAGAGGGGAAAGCCCCGACCCACTCCACAAATATAGATACAACTAATACTAATATTAATATGACTAAGCTAATATAGATAAGCCTACGAGCTATAGAAATGCTAATTAGATGCTCGGGGTGACCGAGCCTTCATCTGAATATTTATATTCCTAACACTACGGCTCCACTAAATACCCGACGGCTCCACTAAATTTAGTGGAGCCGTCCATACTTAACGGTGCCGTGGACGCTACCTTTTTTGTCTTTAGTGGGGAAGGTTTATTTGGGGAAGTTGGAGCTGTTTTGGGGGGGAAAATGACTGTTGGGAGTTTTCAAATTTATTTTTCAAAATAAAACATTTCTTTTTAATTCAAAAATAATTTGTAAAATATATTTTTGAAAAAAATGTTTTGTCACATTAAAAATGTGAAGTTTAGAAAAATATAATCCTTTGATCATTTGTCAAGTGGTAGATTTGTTTGTCCATACCTTGAGTGCTTTATGTCGGGATGGAAATCTACGACTTCGTTGAAGCATACTTGAGACGTCGGGAGGTGTTGATGAAGTATGCATTGATGATTTGTGTTTACAAGTAACTTGCACATTTTACGTTATGTATTTCAAGTTACATGTTTGTCATCATTAAAACCGAAGAAACCGTTTAGTTTAAATATCGTAATATTTGCACTAACAATCTCCCCCTTTTTGATGATGACAAATATGTAAACCGTAACACATAGTAAAATGTAAAAGTTACCTGTTTACACTCCCCTTCTCCCCCTTTTGTCGAATCAAAAAGGTAGTTGCCTCGAGCGCTCCCTTGAATTCATTCCCTACTCCCCCTTATTGTACTACATTCCTTTCTTCCTAGAAAGGCGAGTTTGCATCATCCTAGTGAAGCCTTCTATCATCACTTGTGAAGATGACTCCATGCTATGTATTCAAATACTCCCGAGCTCCCCCTAGCTCAATGCTCTCCTATGGTGACTTAATCCCTTTGTTTATTTACCTTAGTGTCTAGCGGATCCATGGATCAAATTCATACAAAGGCTTTTCCTACATCAAGGGTTAGCTTCGTGCAACATAATATATAACAGCATAGGAGCAACATTATAGGGATAGAATACACATAGCAAGACATGCATGGGTTAAACTATGTTAACACGTAAGTGTCACAACCCGACCGAAAACCTAAGGTGTAATTGTTCACTCAATCACACTAATCAAGAATGAGATTCGTTCATTGACTGACGCACTAAATGACTTCTTCCAAGTTGTCATTGGGAAGGAAAGTTCTAACAAACCTTTTGAACAACATAATCATCTACCTAAGATGATTGATGTTAAGGATAGTTTGTTAATAAGACATACTCTAAATGATTACTATTATGACAAGTCGTGCCATAAAGTAGACTCGATGAAGGTTATACCTAAATAATTCCATAAGGTGGGAGAGTGTTGGTTGTGGTGACAACAAGGACAACTTGGGTTACGTGGTTATAGGGGATAAATAATGGGATGACCCATTAGTGGTTGTGGTGAAGGTGATACTGATAAGGATGATGTGTTGGTGCCAAGTCCAAAGAGGTTTGATGGTGATAGGGTTAGTGTGATGGCTAAAGGTTGTGGTGGACTTGGTGGAGGTAAGGGTGTAGGAATCCTAAAGGTGTAGGATGATGATGATGTGGTTGGAGGTGTTGGTTTTGCCCTTTGAGGAAAGGTGGGAAATGATGGTTTAGGTTAATATATCATTTGCACTGACAATGAGATGCATGATATAATTCAAAAGGGAAAAAGAAAAGGTATATGTGATTCTAACAGGATTGTTGGTGAATATCTCTAACGGGGTTAAGGTAACGAGGTTCTATGTTTCTCGGTTGGATGATCCTAGTTGTGTGTTAGAGATAATTTGATGCATGAAGGGTTTCATGTGTTTGTGAGGGTTGAAGGTTATTGAACTAACTATCACTTATCCAAAGTGACGAGTAGTTGTAAGGTTTGAGTGTGATGAGTTGAGGGTTATAAGATTTGAGTGTGATGATCTATGGGTTGAAGGTTCTTAGACTAACTATCACTGTCAAGAGTGATGTGTAGCTAAAGGTTTGAGTGGGATTGATATAAAGGTTGAAGGTTGTAAGGTGTAAGTGTGATGATCGATGAGTTGAAGGTTGTAAGGTTTGAGTGTGATGATCTATGGGTTAAGGTTCTTAGACTAACTGTCACTGTCAAGAGTGAAGTGTAGCTATAGGCAAGGGTTGTGGGATTCAAACTAAATTTGGTGATGGTGTCCTATGGTGTAGTGAGGAAATCTTAGGGTGTGTGTGAGTTTGCAAAATTTTGCAAGTTTGAGGTTAGGGATGCAGGGATCAGGAGGGAACAATGAAAATTCGTCAAACATAGGCACGGTACCACTAAATACCACACGGCACCGTTAAATTTAACGGTACCGTGGCCTATTTAATGGTACCGTGACCTGGAAGTCACGAATTTTCCTGTGTAGCTGTAAAACCCGAAAACAAATATAATTCGAAATGACTAAAATGCCCTAAATTTAAATTTTAGAACTTATGAAAATTTTGTAAGCAACATCATTACATTTAACTTAAAATTTATTATGTCCTAAGTTATGTAATAATTTAAACTACTAATAAAACCATTTGCACTTAACTTAAGATAATTAAACCTTAAGTTACCTATGATTTAAAATAATATAAGACCTTACACTACAATGTAAAAATCACAAATTAAATGTTACAAAATACTAGCTAAGGCTAGTCGAAATTTCTTTTCTATGTCCCTAGTTCAAAATTTCGGTTACAAGAAATCAAAGGAATGAGATAAGTTTAAATTGATTAGCCCATAATAACAAATTGATACATTCCTTAAATGTGCAAATCCCTTCACACGTTTTCCCCTCAAACATAAAACCGAAAATCCCTCCTCTTATTCCCATATACACGGTTCAAAAAAAAAAGAGAAGAACAAAACCCTAATTCCCCACTCAAAACTTCGGCTGCTCTATCTTTTCTTTCTTTCTTTTTGTGGTTCGATCCAAGCTAAGGCTGAAAAAGGGATTTGATCTTTGTTCATAACAATTAAGGTAATCATATAATCATCATTGATCCATTCGAATTTGTTTGTAACAAACCATAATCGACCTATTGCTTTTCTTTTTTTTTGGTTGTTGCTGTCGATCCAAATAAGAAGAAGAAGGAGGAATCGTTGGTGATTCGTGTGCTCTTGTCTTTGTGTTTTGATCACGCTACGAGGGTAACGTGTATCTACTCTTGTTCTATATCATCTTTTTTGATCTTGTTCTTGTTCTTGGTCTTTGTCGAATTTTATGAAAGAACTACACATAAAATGATTAGTGTTACATAAAATAATGAATTCACAGCCCTAAATATGAACCGAATATGTATACGAATCTGGAAATTTAATGGTTATGATCATGTTATTGGTATGTATGAATCGACATTTATGTGTTTGTGAATCGTTAGGTGAAGGCCTTGTGTTATATATAAGTTTCTAAAACAATTTCACATGAAATAATGGAACAGTCTGCTGATCTGAAAATTAGTTCGAATTTAACTGGCTGTAACTAAATTATGTGAACATATATTTTAGTGTTTTAAGAGTCTAAAACTAAGCTCAATGAAATGGCTACCTGGAAAAATTTAGTTTGTAATTTTTAGAGGCTTGAAAGGTTACTTTTTGATTTTTAGAAAATTATGTGTCTGATCGGATTTGTGAGTCTGGAAAATTAGTCTGGGTTTATGATTTTTAATTTTCAAACCGTGTCGAGTTAGAAGGTTTCCTTTGAACTAGGTAATATTTAGCATGTCTATTACTTCCTGGAATTTTTGTAGATTTTTGTGAATTTTGATTAAAAGGTTTTTAATTAATAACTTTTCATATAGTAAAATTAATCAGAAATCTGAATGAGTTGGGTTAAGTGAATTTTAATCCATAGCTATGCTACTTAATAAAATCTGGAAAAATTAGATAAAATATTTAAGACCATTTAGCATCTCTGGGAATTTTTGGGAATTTTATTATTGAGTTCTTATACGGTTTACAATTTATAGAAAACCTAATAATTTCGTATATAAAACTGTGAGAAATTATAAAAAGGTTAAAAAGGAAATTAAAAGGTGTTTTGTGTTTATTTTATAAACTAAAGGGTTTAAATGGTTAATTGCTAAAACTAATGGACCTAACTTGTGAACACCTGTAACTTTATAGTAATTACACTTTACACCCTAAAGTTATGAGAATTTCATATTAAACCCTAAACTTATGATGATTACATAATAAACCCTAAAAGCATGGAAACTACATTGCGAACCCTAAATTTTTGTAAAAGACATTATGAACCTTAAACTACGAATATGATCGACTATAATACTTTAATTTGACATACGGGAATGTTAATAATCAAAGTTACTTAACATGGAAGGAGAACTAAAATGAAACCGTATGATTATATGAACTTATAAGAGAACTTGTGATTATTTGTAGATCGGGTGAAGAGGGAGTGATCTCCTACTTGATTGCTTATCATTTCTTTGCTTGCGTATTTTGTTAAGGTACGGATATTCTGTCTTGCTCTAAGACACTTTGCTTCGTACATATATGCTTTCCCTTTTCACTAGGGATATTTCTTATGATCCGATGACTGCTATGATTCCCTTTTGTTTGATTCTTGGCTCTCATTGTATGACTGCCAATCCTATATGATTCATTCTGACATTTATTTTAAATGTCTCTGCTATGATATGATTATTTGGTTGCCATGCTTTGTTGAGATACACTTTCGTTTCTCTTGCTATGCTTTGATTATGATTCGGTATGATATGATATTCCGTGCCTGAGCTTACCTAGTTCTAGAGGTACTAGGACCATGTTTAGGATGGCACCCTATGCATGACACTCCCGTAGAGGTGTGATAGATCTACGGCGTTCCCCTTTTGATATGATATGATTTGTGATCACTATTGGCCATTTCCGTGTGTGTGTGCCCAGTCTAGTACTGGCATACATACTTTTTGATGGGAGCGTATGGATGCATCCTAGGACATTTTGATATGTATATGATTTGGTGACCAGGTGGTGTGTGCCTTGCACCCCTTTTCACACTTTTGGATTAGTACTTAGAGGTCTCCCCTCTTCGTGCACTTATATGATATGATATGATATGATATGATTTGACGGAATTTGTTTGGAGTTCATATGGCACATCCTTATATGACATTTTCTTTATTTCCATTTCGTTCTTACATTCAGTTCTTATTTAGTTCTCATGCACTCGTATCTTTTGATATGCTTTGATTCGTATGACTTATGATTATGCTTTCGTATCTTTCTTTCCTTCGTTGCTTATGCTTATTTACCCTTATGATTTGTTATTCGTATATATCCGTTCACTGGGCTTTTTAAGCTCAGCCGCATGTTTTCTTTCTTATGCGGCAGGTAATAAGCAGGGCGACGGGCATGGGGATGAGAGAGTAGATTATTGAGAGACCCATTTTGTTTATCATTTGTAGTCCATTGTTTCAGACATTTCATTATTTCCGCACTTCGAATATTATTTTACTTTGGTTTGTATGGTTAACCCATTATGCGTTGGGATTATCTTTGATACTAGACTTGATGTTCAAGGCCTAGTTATTTATTAAAGACTTCCGATTGCGTTTATGTATGCTTTGTATGACACCATAATGTGATATCTTGACCTTGGCGGGTCGGGGTGTTAAAGTAGCCTAGTTCTGGGCAGCTAAAGGGAAGTTTCCTAGGGAATAAGAACCACATTTGTGTGTTCTTGAGAGTGTTTGGTGAAAGACTATATGAGTGTGTTTTCGCTCACCCTTAATCTATGACCATCCGGACAAGATGTAAGAGATAAAGAGGAAGAAAAACGTTGACAAAAGCGATGAGCTTAGTAACGTCATGACAAGTGGTGGATAGCATGCGATAAACTTCACCTTTGAAGTCACGTAGCTCTTCTCAATCATTGTGAATATTCATATAATATTTATATGATGAGGCATCTGATTACTAGGAGATATCCTAAGGGTTAAGAAGATAAAATCTTCAGAGTTGTGAGGTTGGTGACAAGGTTCTAGTGGGGTTATCTCAACTTATCCTAGCGGTTCTTCGCTTGAGGTGTGTGGAAGGTGAGTGGGATGCGAAAGCATTGGTAGTGCTTAGTACCATGCGGAAGTGTTAGGGAAAAGGCTAAGGAATCAGATGATAGATACAATCTATTCTGATAGGAGATGGTTTTAGGTTCAAGACTACATCAAGTGGGTTTTGATGGAGTTAGTGAGAATTGAAAGCAAGATTTTTGACAAAGAAATTTCACATATGTTGTGATTTTTCTAGACTTTAGATTAAAAGAATTTATACCGAATAAATTATTTTATGAATGAATCCAACGGGATTCGATGAACGTTGATCGAGAATGAGAGATGACATTTAATTGCATTTTGACCGAGTGTCATTGTACCGATCAAAAATAAACCTAATTACCTTATTCTAGATAGGGCAAGTGGGTATCGTATCCACGAGGAGTATGTGGTTTTAATTTAAGTTTTGGGGTGATCACTGATCAATAAAAGTTTTGGTTTGTTTAATACTTAATAATAAAACTACTGATTAACTAGAAAGCAAATAAGTAATAAAAAGTAAATAAACAAATAAAAATTAAATAAGCAAATAAAAGCAAGAGTGTAAACAGTTGAGTAAAAAGCAATCCCTCCCGGCTCCAGATATAATGATATGATCAAGTTACGGATTAATTCTAATGTTTGCCTTCAAACCACATAGACATAGTTTTTATTAATTGAAAAGGATAATTTTGGGCACAAGTTATGTTTATCACACAAATCGTCTTAATCCCTAAACTAGTGGACTCGGCACAACTCGTTGACTAGCAATAACATGTCTTACAATAATCTTATCAATTAATTTAATAATTACTCAAGTGAACAATTATGGGTACAAATTATGTTTAACATACGACCGTCTTAACCCCTATACTAATTAGGCTCGGTACGAATCGTTGACTCGCAATAATATGTCTCATAATTATTCAATCAAATAATTATATTAAACATTAAAATCAAATAAAAGATATGCATTAAAATCAGATGAATTAATGTTTGACAAATAAAATAAAATCCGTAAACATGATCAAACCAAATATATCTTTTACCGGGAGAGATTACAAGAGGCTTAGCCGCGCATGATAATACACCTCAACTTCGTTCTACTGAGCATCTTCATATATATAAAAAAATGTGTTGGCTGTGTATTTATTTTGTCAATGATGGAATTGTCTTCTCCGAATGAAATCACCCAAGAATGGCGGCTAGATTTTTATAATTTATTTGGGATGAATTGTATAATATTCAAAGGGGTCGGCTGGGCTTTCATAAAAATGGGATGCCCTCCTCTTTTTTCTGTCCGAATGTCTGTATTATATAAGGGATAAACCCTTTTTTCTTTCTTTTGCATCACGCCAAGACCAAACAAGGCCCAAGCCCCTTTTCTTCATTTTGCTGCTACGTCCAAGTGAGTCCAACAAGAGCCTATCAAGTCTTCAATGAGCTTCCACACATTAGTTATTATAAGTAATTCTTGGGCCCAAATTTCGAGCAGCAGATACATCAGCAAAAATGCATCAGTTAACTTCAGTATTTCGTCCACATTATATCATAAATATATAGATAACCTTTTTCTCTTCCCGTGGCCTTTTAAATCATTAAAAACGGAGCTCGGAAAAAAAAAGTTATGACCAAAACAATGCGACAATGTCCAAATCTCATGTCTTTATTTTTAGCTTGTAATATCGCAACTTTAGCTCCTTTGTGTGCATAGCCTACATAATCACAAAACACCCTCAAAGTACATGTATAACAACAAATAATAATGCAATAATGCGTAATTAACATGCTATGAGGTGTATGTAAAATACACCGATCAAACCTCCCCAACTTAAGCCTTACTCGTCCCAAGGAAGAAATCTACTCACTATTAGCATGTTAATTACATAATTTTTAATCATACCATTGAAATTCCATCAAAAAGATCAAATGTAACCTAGTACACTAATAACCATCCTATGTGACCAATAATCCAAAATGATTACCAATATTTTTGTCCTTCTTAAACACTTAACATAACCGTTCCCATTGGTTCCATTTACTTTATGTTTCATATAATTAACCATGTGCCCAACATACTTAGTACACCCCTATAATCAATCTAAACATAGATCCAAAACAAGAGGTGAGAATACCTTACACCTTTTATAATACTGGAGTTTTAATACCACAGGAGCAAACTTTTTGAGAGCACATAAGCCATCATACATTAACTCATATTTTCACTTTTTGATCAAATTTTGCACATGAATTTTATTTCATATTTCAAGCATTCTTGCTCATAACATACATAAGCTCCTTTTTAGCCATCCGGAACCGTTTCTTATACGTGTCATCCCGGATGCTTTATACACTCCTTTTAAGGTTGATATAAAGACCAATCATTCGGATGTATGAATATCTATCCTATAGGTGTATACTAAGACACATCGGCACACGGGAACCAGTTAACTTAGTCCATTTTAATTAAATGGGAACAGTTATGCTTCGTGCCTACTGGTATATCATAGATGGAGTTATCTACCACATAGTCTAATTAATCAATGCACTAACTTAAACCAACCTTCCTAATTTCATTAACAACAATACAAGGATTGGGTTATTTCACATAAAATTGTCTCAGCTAAGTGCAATGCTATCCATCATAATAATTGGCGTCTGACCCATGCTAACAACTAAAATATCACCTTGAGCGGGTGATGAATCAGATAGGCAAGCCTAGCATATGTCTACCACCAATAATTATGACAGTTATCCAACTTTTTTCTATGGCCACCGTGCGCGGGTGACAAGCCGGATAAGATCAATTTAAGTGTCCTAACCCAACTATTACATTTTTATATTTCATATTATATCATTTTAACTTTCTTCCCGTTCTAAGCAAAAGTAAGTAGGGAAATTCAATCGGGTATGGTTTGATCATCTACTAATTATACATATGCCTAACTACATGCAAAACATCAAATTAATTTTAGAGCCAAATTATACAATGGAATCGGGTGCAGCTTATAATCATGGCTGGATCTTCTAGTTTGCTTCAATAAATCATCCACAAGCTAATCTTCAGAATCAGTAAACACTCAACAAATATATGTAGAAAAAAACTTCCACATCCAATTAGCACAAAACTCTTATAATGTGATTTCAATTTTTCTTTATTTTTTTTATTTTTTTTTTCAAAAATCACATTTTGACCCATTTTAACCACAATTTCTTACAAAAACATGTAACATATGTGACACCCCCTCCCCAACTTAAAGCATTGCATTGTCCCTAATGCAAAAACTTTAGGTTGAAATTTTGGTTAAAAATCACTTTGACAAACTCACACAACACAAAACCTAACTCACTTTCGTAGGAATCAAGGTTGCATTTAGCGTATGCAACAAGCCTTTTAAACCACTCGGTAGCCCGAGTGGACGAGTTTAGTCTCGTGAGGGTTTGTAGTGAACACACCCACAAAGTTTTTAACACACACAAAAATAAGAAAATAAAAAGAAACATAAATTAGAAAGAACATAAACACACACTACAACCCACGGGTTGCCTCCTGCGAAGCGCTAAGTTTACCTTCGTCAGCCCGACATAACTCAATGGAGCTATTGATACGGTTGGAGTGGTTCCAAATAAACCACATCGACCGTGTCCATATCATCACTCTCCAAAACAACATACGGCTTCAGACGGTGTCCATTGACTTTAAACGGATCTCCACCCACCATATTTTTTATTTCAATGGCTCCATGTGGAGAGAATTGAGTCACAACATATGGACCCGTCCATTTACTTCTCAATTTTCCTGGAAAGAGCTTAAGTCTAGCATTGAATAGCCAAACTTTTTGTCCCACCAAGAAAGATTTCTTGGTGATGTGTCGGTCATGAAAAGCCTTAGTTTTCTCCTTATAAATCCGGGACTTCTCATAGGCATCGCGTCTAATCTCATCTAATTCAGATAATTGAAGTTTCCTAGAATTACCCGCATTATCTAAGTCCATATTAACCTGCTTAATTGCCCATTCAGCCCTATGCTCTATTTCCACCGGTAAATGACACGCCTTGCCATATACCAACCTATACGGTGACATCCCAATAGGGGTCTTAAAAGCCGTCCTATATGCCCACAAGGCATCATCTAGCCTCAGGGACCAATCCTTCCTATCGCTACGAACGGTCTTTTCTAATATACGCTTAATCTCCCTATTAGATACTGCGACCTGTCCACTAGTCTGTGGATGATAAGGAGTAGCTATTCTATGATCAACCCCATAGTGTTTCAAGAACTTTCCAAATTTGAAGTTCTTAAAGTGAGAACCCCCGTCACTAATGATGGCCTTGGGGATTCCATGCCTAGCAAAGATATTTTTCTTGACAAACTTAAGAACTACACTATGGTCATTTTTTTTTTTGTAGCTTCAGCTGCTACCCACTTAGAGACATAGTCAACTGCCACTAAAATATACACATTGCCATGGGAGGTAGGGAATGGTCCCATAAAATCAATATCCCACACGTCAAAGATCTCAACAACAAGTATGGGATTCATAGGCATCTGATCACGCCTTGAAATCCCACCAACATGTTGGCAACGAGTACATGCTTTAACAAAAGACTGGGCATCCTTGAATATAGTCGGCCAAAAGAAGCCGCTTTGCAGGACTTTGTGCCCAGTTTTCGTCGCACCAAAGTGTCCCCCACATGCATAAGAATGGCAATGAGCCAATATGTCCATATGCTCGTGATCGGGAACACATCTCCTAACAACTTGGTCAGCACACACTTTATAAAGCTCCGGATCCTCCCAAATATAATGCTTTAATTGAGAAAAGAAGTATTGTCTTTGTTGTTTGGACCAGTAATCCAGAAGCTTTTTAACTACAAGGTAGTTAACAATGTTTGCATACCAAGGGACCTTAGAAACCTCAAATAAGCTTTCATCCGCAAAGCTTTCTTTAATCACGTCAGATGGGTTGAATGGTGGAGGGATAATCCTGGACAAATGGTCGGCAACCACATTTTTCGACCCCTTTTTATCCCGAATTTCCAGATTAAATTCTTGAAAGAGCAGAATCCACCTAAGCAACCTCGGTTTTGTCTCTTTCTTGGTCAATAAATGTTTTAGGGCACTGTAATCCGAAAATATTATCACCTTAGAGTGCCCCCAAATATATGACCGGAACTTATCAAGAGCAAAAACCTCGGCTAGCAATTCCTTTTCAGTAGTGGTGTAATTCATTTGAGCTTCTGAAAAAGTCTTACTTGCATAAAAGATTACAACGGGTTTCTTATCGACCCGTTGTCCCAGCACCGCCCCAGCGGCATAATCATTTGCATCACACATGATCTCGAAAGGCTTCGACCAATCAGGTGACTGCAGAATTTGGGCTTCTACAAGCTTTTGCTTCAGCATATTGAATGATTTAAGACATGATTCATTAAAGTCAAATCGTGCCTCTTTTAAGAGTAAATTACAAAGAGGCTTTGATATAGCACTGAAATCTTTAATAAATCGCCTGTAGAACCCTGCATGACCAAGAAAAGATCGCACAGCTTTAACATTAGTGGGAGGAGGAAGGGTTGAAATTATTTGCACCTTGGCACGGTCAAACTCGAATCCTTTTTCAAAAACGACGTGCCCCAATACAATTCCCTCACGAACCATGAAATGGCTCTTCTCCTAACTAAGCACTAGATTAGTTTCGGTGCATCTTTTTAACACACTTTCAAGCTGACCCAAACAGCTTTCAAAGGATTGACCAAAGATGGAGAAATCATCCATAAATATCTCTACAGATTCTCCAACCATGTCCGAAAAGATGCTCATCATGCACCGCTGAAAGGTAGCGGGTGCATTACACAGACCAAACGGCATTCGGCGGAATGCAAATGTCCCATAAGGACACGTAAAAGTAGTTTTGGCCTGGTCATCAGGATGGATGGGTATTTGATTATACCTGAGTACCCATCCAAAAAGCAATAGAACTTCTGACCGGAAAGCTTCTCAACTATTTGATCAATAAAAGGCAGTGGGAAATGATCTTTAGATGTGGCATTATTTAGCTTACGGTAATCTATGCAACACTCTCCACCCGGTCACTGGTCGGGTGGTGAGTTTTTCCCCACTCTCGGTTTCCATAACAGTGATACCAGCCTTTTTAGGCACTGTTTGCGTGGGACTTACCCATTTACTATCCGAGATGGGATAGATGATACCAGCATCTATCCATTTGAGAACTTCCTTCTTCACTACTTCCTTCATATTAGAATTCAAGCGCCTTTGCGCATCTCTTGATGGCTTAACATTTGGGTCCGTAACAATTCAGTGCATACATAATGAAGGACTAATTCCTTTTAAGTCTGCAATTTTCCATCCTACTACTGCTTTATACTTGGAAAGCACTTCCAAAAGTGATTCCTCTTGTGATCTAGAAAGATCAGAAGCAACAATAACGGGTAAAGTATTGTTAGGACCTAGAAAAGCATATTTGAGATTGGATGGCAAAGGTTTCAGCTCAAGAGTTGGAGGCACCTCTAGCGATGGCTTTGTGGCCGTGTCAAAATTAGTAGGCAAGGGCTCCACTTTATAAGACCAAGGTGGTTTTTGATGGTCCAAAGAACTGACAAAACACTCTTGAATCTCTTGTACGTCAGCAACATCAAGAACCTCCTCATTCTCACCAGTTAGATACAATTCTAAAGAATCATCCTTAAGCATACGGGGTGCATGCTTTTGGACTTCCTCAACGATCACATCCACCTGGTAGCATTCATTCATAGTAAGAGAGTTCATAGAATTAAACACATTCAACCTTAGATTCTTATTACTGAAGGCAATATCCATGGCGCCAGTTCGACAATTAATCCTAGCGTCTATCGTGGCTAGGAATGGTCGCCCAAGGATAATGGTTGGCTAGACATCCTTGTATGGTGACTCGGTGTCCATAACAAAGAAGTCAACTGGGTAATAGAAGTCATCAACTTTTACAATAACATCCTCTAAGATTCCTCTAGGAATTTTGGTAGATCGATCGGCTAAGGAAATTATAGTGTCAGTCTTACGAAGAGTTCCTAAGTCATACTTATCGACCAAACTAGCAGGAAGGATGTTGATACTAGCACCGAGATCAAGGAGCGCCTTCTTAATGGCAATATTTCCCACCACAACTGAAATCAATGGTGCTCCAGGATCTTTGAATTTGGGAGGAAGAGAGCTAGATAAGACTGCACTGACATGCTCAGTTAGATCAATCTTTTTAGGCAAAGTTGCCTTCAACTTCCTCTTTTGGGTACACAAGTCCTTTAAAAACTTGGCATATGCAGGAATTTGCTTGATAGCATCAATAAGGGGAAGATTGATCTTTACTTTCTTGAAAGTCTCCCACATATCCTCAGAATGAGGAACTTTTTTAGCCACTCTTGCAGATGCCAATTTTTCCAAAGCTGTGGGGTAAGGAGTGGTTGTGCTTGACACACCACCCTCCCCAACTTTGGGTTATTCAGTAGCTTTAGGATTATGTGTTGGTGGTTTTGGAAAATCTTTTATCAAATCATTTACCAACTTAGAATCAGACTTAACATCATCAGCTTTTTTACCTTTAACAACAATTTCGTCATCAGTAACGAAATCCTCGACATCATGTGAAAAATCATGAACACTTGGAATTTTGATGTCATTGTTGTAGGTTTTACCATTTCGAAGAGATGTCACCATATTCAACTGCTCAGGACCACCTGGCTTATGTGTTGGATTGAGAGTGGGATAGCTTGGAAGCTTACCCGCTTCTCGTTTGTGCACCTCTTCAGCCAGCTGCCCCAATTGTCTCTCAAGATTTACTACAGATTTAGAGAGGGACTCAAACTTTAGGTTTGCACCTTGATTAGACTTAGCCTACTCGCTTAGGATCAAGTCAAACTTTTGGTCAACATTGGATTGTTGGCCATTGCTTGAACCTTGACCTTGATTTTGGTATTGATATGGCCTTTGTTGGTATGAGCTTTGTTGTTGGTAATTGTTAGAGCGATTGTCGTCATCCTTCCAACGGAAGTTGGGATGATTGCGCCATCCCGGATTGTAACTTTCGGAAAATGGGTCGTTTCGTGGACGGTTTCCATAGACTCCATTTACCTCCTCATTCGATGGCATCCCCCAGTTTTGACAATTATTGATCGAATGACTCGGATCACCACACATTGAGCATACATCATGCGACACATTTGAGGCACCTTTTCCTAGATTTCTCAACAAAAGATCAACTTTCTTACTTAACTCGCTAATTTCAGAATTTGTGCCAGATTGGTTAGACACAAAATTGGCGAAAGATTTGTGGTTGTTGTTTCGATCCACCGAAGCTTGGGTCTTGGAACCCTTGCTCAGTTTTTCAAAAAACTCCCATTCTTCATCCATGGGACGTGAGAAAAACGTACCCCCACTAGTTGCCATCACAAATTGTTGGTTGTGATAATCCAACCCATCATAGAAGATTTTGAAAAGCTCCCATTTTGGAACATCGTGGTGAGGGCAAGTTCTTAACAACTCTTTTAGCCTATTAAAAGCTTCTTGAAACTGGTCGCCTGGGATTTGACGAAAGGATTTAATCTTACTCCTAATGGCAGCAGTTTTACTTATAGAATAAAATTCATCAAGAAACGCGGATTGCATTTCAGACCATGATTTAATACTGCCTGGTTCGAGAGATGTGAACCAGGCCTTAGCTTGATCTTTAAGAGAAAAAGGAAAAAGGCGAAGTCTTACCCCATCCTTAGTGGTGTTATTAACCTGATATGTATCTGCAATGGAGAAAAACTCCCGCAGATGTGCATATGGTTCCTCATGACCTCTAAACACGGGTAAGATCGCTATGAGGTTCGGCTGGATCTTGAAGTTGCTCACAACCCCATTAGCCGCAGCCAGATAGACAATCGGTGAGGGATCCTCGATGTTCCCTGGTCTGTAGTAGGAATCCACACCCCGTGGTGGGGATTCTGCACCGGCAGCATCGTCATCACCTGGCCTTTCCATGAAAAGCTCTTCTAAACCAGCAAAATCAAGGTTAGTAGAAAACTGTCTAACTGCTTTCCTCCTCAACCTTGCACTTCTCTCTACCTCGGGATCGTAAGCTAACGGTGATGTACGTCCCGATCTACGCGTGCGCATACACTAATCTGCACACTCACAACTAACAAAACAAACAAGCAAACAAAACAAGAGAGAAAAAAAAAAGAAAATCTTTTGGTATATTTTTTTTAAACTATTAACAAAAACTTAAACCAAAAGCGCACACACTACCCGGCAGCGGCGCCAAAATTTGACCGAGTGTCGTTGTAACGATCAAAAATAAACCTAATTACCTTATACTAGATAGGGCAAGTGGGTATCGTATCTAATGAACTCAAATAAGTACATTTTATTATCATCATTTATCCTATTTATTTGACTTGTTTTATTATATTATCTGTGAGAATTGATACGTTAATGTTTACTTTTGTAATTCTCAGGTAAAAACAAGTATTATGTGAAACTTGGCGATTTTGGACTAATTATGGAGCAAAACAAGCAAGATGTTAAGAGTCTACTGAAATGTGCAAGATCGAGATCATTCTGCTCCAGATACGCCGCATCCTACTTATTATATACGGCGCATCACTATCAAGATTTCACAAGTGATAATCCAAGACGGCAAAGGACATACGCCGCATACAAGAATGGAGTTACGCCGCATCTTCTGGCGGTGTACGAATATTCCTGAATATATTAATCTTGGACCCCATGCGAAGTTAAGTTAATGCGCCGCATCTACTTATTCGATGCGCCGCATCTTACCCTCAGACAGAAACTATAAATACCCCAAAGTCAGACGAATTTTGAGAGGCAAAATAGACAAGAAAGACCGAAGAAAGAAGAAACCCTAAGCCGAATTCAGACGAAGTAGCAACACAAGACACACCTTGAACGAAGATACAAGAGCTGTAAGAAGGTCCTGCATGTATTCAATTCATTAAGTAGTTTTGTTTTATTGTATTAGTACACTTTAATTCATCAGGATTGATGGGCTTGTGTAATGTGACAACGAAAAGATTGCACACCCCTTAAAATTGCTTTCCCATCAATTAAAGTTTATATGTTGATGTCTTTGGTGACTTTTATTAGTGCATTGATAATCTTTGTGTCTAGCTGAGCATTGCTTGGGTCGCCATGCCCCTTCCTCGCCTATTTATTATATCGCCTATGCATTCTATCATCTGTAGAAAAGTAGGAAGAAAGATAAATAGGATAGTCATAAGTGATCATTAAGGGTTTACTCGCCGATAAGATTAGAGCCAACGAGAAAGGATTAATCTCGGTGCGTTGCATCGAACTATACACTTCATATAAAACTAGCAATAAAACAAGTGACAAGCTACTTAACTATCAGGACAGGTCTTCTTATTGTCTCAAGTATTTATCTGTGTACGTGTGTACTAATCGCTGATTTGTGCTTATTAGTTTAGTTTATTATTTAATCATAATCAAACCGTGCCAGTCTCTCAGGCTGAAACCCCCTTGCGTTAGATTAGGTTGTATAGCTAACTTAAGATATTAAAATACTGATTAGGATAACTAGATAATACGTTCCACTCTTAGTGATCGACACTCTACTTACCATTATATTCATACTGACTGGGTACACTGCTCGTTAAAGTGTGTGTTATTGATAAGTCGGCTAAATATAAATTTAAAACTTGAATACTGCTAAAACCACAACGACATACCGTGGGTATAAAAATTAGAGCAATACACACGCACATCAAGTTTTTGGCGCCGCAGCCGGGGAGTGAATTGTTATTATCTGTTAATTTGATTAGTATTTTAATTAGGTTTTTCTTTTTAATTTTTATTCTAACCGCTAACTCTGTTGTATATTAGTTAAATTGCATTCATTGTATTATTTTGCATATTTTCTGTTTTTGTGTGTTTTTATTTTCTTTAATTTGTGTTTCTTTTTGTTTGTTTTTATTTTTGTTTTTCTTTTTCTATTTTCTTGTATTCTGCTATCGTTGTACTGAGCTAATTCAAACGATACGGCGCATCTATTTTCATAGATACGGCGTATTGCGTTTAATTTTTATAAAATACAACGCGTTTAATAAATTCGATACGACGCATCTTTCCCCAAGATACGGCGTATCTATTTTTAATAAAAAAAATTTCTAAACGAAAACGCCATACGACGCATCTGCTTTAGCAGATACGGCGTACCTATTATTTTAATTAAAAAATAGTTTTCGAATTATTAAACAGATACGACGCATCGATTGTTATCGATACGGCGCATCTTCTGAATAAAAAATCTTGTATTTTGAAACGTAACGAAAATACGGCGCATTAACTTTTGTTAATACGACGCATTTAATTTTAAATAAATATTGATTTTTGATAATTGAAACTGATACGGCGCATTCTAATTTCTAAGCGGCGTATCTATTTTCTGAATAAAGTCTGATTAAATTTTAACGATTATAAGATACGGCGTATCCAACTTTTTGGATACGGCGCATCATCTGCAGATATCAGTTATTTTTATTCTTATATCCGTTTCTAAATTCATTAATCTCTCTTCTAGCGAACAAATCCTACTTACGATTTTACCTATGATGACAGGTTTTGCTATGGAAGACATGTCAGTGAACGGATATCTTGCCAAGGAACTCTTGCTTTCGAATTCATTCGAAGTGGAAGTTTTAGAAGATGTCAACTTTAATGTGCTCATGATTAATGCCGATTTATTCTCTTGGGAGACCCCTCTTGAAGCTACTTATAAGGAATTCAAGCGCTTATGCAATATTCAAGATGGGATATTCTCTTATGATTTACTAATGAGCTACACTGAAGATGAATTGTTACTCTTATGGCCCATCATTGAATCTAAGGGATTAACTTGGACTACTATCGAAGAAAAAGATGGGAAATTCTGAATTGAATACATGAACTCAACAAATGTGGTCAACAAATCGAGCAACAAAAGCTATGAAGTCCAACCTTTACAAACTTCTTATATGCCTTATTCCGAACAGTATTGGGGCTTTGATGAAAACTATCTGGATAACGAAAGAATGTATGCTGAATCGGAGATACTATTTCATGGAAAGTTGGTAAGGTTGATGGATATCTCCTTGGAAGAGTGGCTTGAACTTAAATACGGTGATCCAAAATTTGCTCCTAGGAATGAAGTCAGACAGATTGTGACCTCATGGTTGACACGAAGTTTTAAAGGACAATTTAATGAGTTCATGGAGATAAGAAGGAATATGATTGGTAACACTAGCTTTGACGTTAACCACGATCCTAACAATGTTGATTTTTCAAATTGGTTAGCTAGTAAGTTCAATAACCATAAGAGCATGGACCGTGCTACTAAAGATGTGTTATGGGTATATTGGACGATAGGAGAAGATGAGGAAGTAGAGAGCGACAATGGATCGTCTGATGACAATTCAATAATCGAGGAAGGGATTGAAGAATTATTCAGGATAGACATTGATGTGTTCAATTATGAGACACCTTTGTGCAAACAGTTCAAAGAATTTAATTACCTTCTTCAAATCGACGCTGATGTGCTTACTGGAGATCTACCAGGATTCAAAACTTATGATGATTTCAAAAACACCTGGTACTACGAATGGAATGACCAAATACCATGGGTTTGGGATAAACCATGGGAATTTGAGCATATTAATCACACTTGCAAACCTTTCTGCTTCAAGGATGGATTTAGTGAATGGCCAACCTGTGATTATAAGAATGATGGAACCTGTAATGGGGGAAGTATAATTGGAATGAAACGGGTTGGAAAGATGTATACTTTGAGGACGACGATTGGTATGAAAAAGTTGAAGACTGCCCACGTAAAGCAGAGGCTTTGCAAGAAAAAGGTAGAATCAACTACTTAAAAGAACTTGAGGGAGCATCGGACACTACTTTCTGGGAATGGGTGCATGGACAATTTGATGATTACACTAAGCTTAGTCGACGCTTGCAATGGGAATTGAAAAATGAGTGGGATGAGATTCAAGATTATTATCAGTCCTTTAACGTGATTAATTATGATCCCTATGATAATAACGATGAGTCGCGAGAAGAATTGATTGATGAACTTAATGACTATTTGAATAAGGATCCTTATTTTAAGTTTGTTGATAAAGACGATGAAGAATTCACCAAAAGAAAATGTCAACTACTTGGGATCCCTTATAATGAGCCACCCACGATTATTTCAGAAAAAATTAAAGTCATCAAATACTCTTTGGGACCTGATGAGGAATATGTTGCGACGAAGACAAAAAAATATATTAGATTAAGTCGTACAGAATAAAATGTTGCGGGGCTATACGGGAACATCTTTTGGATAAAAGAAGAAGGATGGCACGTAACAAGAACAAAATAAAGAGGTGAACGTGAGTCTAACTTGAAGACTCTGGAATAAAGACAAGTGCTGACCGGGAGACAACTCGGAGAAAATTTTTACTATTCTGTTCTATGTCGAGTCAGTCAGGCCCGCAGAAGATATGGTGCATCTCAATCCTGAGATGTGACGCATCTCCTGCACTGGTCATATCTTACTTTATTTTCTGCATTTTTATTTTTGACTTTAAAACTTTTTGTCAGTTTATTTTAATACGGCGCATCCCTGGTTAAGGATGCGACGCATCTTCTATTCTGATTCGTATTTATTCCAGGCTCGATACGGCGAATCTTCTTCCATAAGATACGGCGTATCGACTGACCTGATGACTTTCATTTTAATTTTTTAAGTTTTATTTTTACTAACTACTAATGTATTATGCAAGTTTGAACCTTCTTAACTCAGGTGTGTTTAAGTCTTGATGGTATTATAGATTCCTGCATTTCCTGTGGATACATCAATTATGAAGCTTAAACGTTCTCATCCACAAGGAAGTTGATTTTTGCTCTTATACAAATAATGGAGGATCATACCGAGCAAATCTCAGGGGAGTTTTTCTGTTCTAATTCTTTTATTTTCCAGTTTTTAACCTTTGATACAAACAACGAGGACATTGTTTAACTTAAGTGGGGGGATTGGAGAATTAGAACACTTACTTGTCCTTAACTTTTTCAAAATATGCTTAAAATGTGCTTAATATATCAAAATTTAAAAATTTTTAGCATGTTTTTGTTTAAAGTCTAAATTACATAGCTGCACACATGACGTTAATTTCAAAAATTGTGAACTTTTCAAAATTCACAAATCTATGAGTGTGCCGGTGACTTGTAAACTTTAGAACTTGCTTGTATACTATTCGAGACCACCATAATAAGTATTATTTATATAATTGGAATGACTTGTCTAAATTGGTAAATTTCTAGGATTACACCCAAATAGCCTTTATATGTTATGTGATATTAACTAACTACACTGGTTAGTTAACCCCGTATAACCCTTTTGTTACTCTCACTTTTAGAGTAAGATACCCCTAGAAAAATACTCAGAGCCATTCCTTTCGTTTCTTACACCTTTGTTATAATGTTTCGTTACACCCTTACACCTTAGCCTACCCTGTAGATTAAAATCCGTGGTTTGTTAATTGCTTTAGGCAAAGTGTGTTTCCTTACATTACCTGTGTTCGCGTGCGTAATTCATTATCTTTGGTTGAGTCAGAAAATTGCACAATGCAATTGGAGTGAAAGTAAATATTGTATATCTTTGAGTTTATTTTTCATGTGTTTACTACTTTCACTATTACCGTTATTTCTGAAGTCATGAAAAGTATGAAAAAATTATCCAGAGTTATCGTTATAGTGATGTGGTGAAATTTTACACATCTATGTTTATGTTTCAAGTTTAAGTTTAAAAAAAAAAAAAAAAAAAAAAAAAAAAAAAAAAAAAAAAAAAAGAAATCGAAAAAAAATAGAAAAGAAAAAGAAAGAAAAGTTGGATGTTTGTTTTAACCAACTTATGTAAAGTTTTGTATTAAGTGGTCGATATCACCACTATTTGTTATATATTATATCTATGGATTGAATGGGAGTTGGACGTTATGAGAACACCAATTAAGGTTATTCTTTGATTGAGATCTTGTTGAGTATAATTCGTGTCTACCTAAAGCGTGTGTTTCAAGTGTTAAAGCGTGAGTTATTCTATGATATGAGTCTTATTCATGGGATGGTTGGGATAGTGATTAACCACACTTAGGATTTTAATTTATTTGTTTTGTCTATTTTTCATTTTACACCAATTTGTATCCCAAATATTATCCATACCCTATATCATTTCTTTATCCAAACCTTTGATTTATTGAGATTAGGGATTTGAGCAATCTTAAGTATCGTAGTCGTGGATTCGGCTATGTATTTATGATTTTGTCGCCCTTTTTGATATAATATTATTGGTAAAGATTACTTGGTCCTATCTTTAGCCTATTCGAGATAAGGATTTGAGCAATTGCAAGTATCGTGTTCGTGGATTCGATCATGTATTTTTGATTTTGTTGCCTTTTCTGGAATTTGAGATCGATAGAGATTAAGAAGAATGATTAACCCTTAACCAACAAACCCTTTTTACCGCTTTAGACTTGTTATTCCTTGGCTTTAGTGGGGGAGATGCGTATACTTGCCAAGCTTATAATAGAATATTCGTCACGACTGGACAGTTAAATGATTAGATTTGCTTTTATCATAATATTTTATTTTACTTCTAATTCGTTAAGTGTTTGGTTGTGTGATTATGACAAAAATGAATACATGCTTAAATATAAAAATAAATCCTAATATCTTTTAGGATACATTTTCATAAGATTAATTCTAAGGTTTACTTGGGGACAAGTAAAGTTCAAGTGGGGGGATATTTGATGAAATCAAATAAGTAAATTTTATTATCATCATTTATCCTATTTATTTGACTTGTTTTATTATATTATCTGTGAGAATTGATACGTTAATGTTTACTTTTGTAATTCTCAGGTAAAAACAAGTATTATGTGAAACTTGGCAATTTTGGACTAATTATGGAGCAAAACAAGCAAGATGTTAAGAATCTACTGAAATATGCAAGATCAAGATCATTCTGCTCCAGATACGCCGCATCCTACTTATTATATATGGCGCATCACTATCAAGATTTCACAAGTGATAATCCAAGACGGCAAAGGACATGCGCCGCATACAAGAATGGAGTTACGCCGCATCTTCTGGCGGTGTACGAATATTCCTGAATATATTAATCTTAGACCCCACGCGAAGTTAAGTCAATGCGCCGCATCTACTTATTCGATGCGCCGCATCTTACCCTCAGACAGAAACTATAAATACCCCAAAGTCAGATGAATTTCGAGAGGCAAAATAGACAGGAAAGACCGAAGAAAGAAGAAACCCTAAGCCGAATTCAGACGACGTAGCAACACAAGACACACCTTGAACGAAGATACAAGAGCTGTAAGAAGGTCCTGCATGTATTCAATTCATTAAGTAGTTTTGTTTTATTGTACTAGTACACTTTAATTCATCAGGATTGATGGGCTTGTGTAATGTGACAACGAAAAGATTGCACACCCCTTAAAATTGCTTTCCCATCAATTAAAGTTTATATGTTGATGTCTTTGGTGACTTTTATTAGTGCATTGATAACCTCTGTGTCTAGCTGAGCATTGCTTGGGTCGCCATGCCCCTTCCTCGCCTATTTATTATATCGCCTATGCATTCTATCGTCTGTAGAAAAGTAGGAAGAAAGATAAATAGGATAGTCATAAGTGATCATTAAGGGTTTACTCGCCGATAAGATTAGAGCCAACGAGAAAGGATTAATCTCGGTGCGTTGCATCGAACTATACACTTCATATAAAACTAGCAATAAAACAAGTGACAAGCTACTTAACTATCAGGACAGGTCTTCTTATTGTCTCAAGTATTTATCTGTGTACGTGTGTGCTAATCGCTGATTCATGCTTATTAGTTTAGTTTATTATTTAATCATAATCAAACCGTGCCAGTCTCTCAGGCTGAAACCCCCTTGCGTTAGATTAGGTTGTATAGCTAACTTAAGATATTAAAATACTGATTAGGATAACTAGATAATACGTTCCACTCTTAGTAATCGACACTCTACTTACCATTATATTCATACTGACCGGGTACACTGCTCGTTAAAGTGTGTGTTATTGATAAGTCGGCTAAATATAAATTTAAAACTTGAATACTGCTACAACCACAACGACATACCATGGGTATAAAAATTAGAGCAATACACACGCACATCAGTATCCACGAGGAGTATGTGGTTTTAATTTAAGTTTTGGGGTGATCACTGATCAATAAAAGTTTTGGTTTGTTTAATACTTAATAATAAAACTACTGATTAACTAGAAAGCAAATAAGTAACAAAAAGTAAATAAACAAATAAAAATTAAATAAGCAAATAAAAGCAAGAGTGTAAACAGTTGAGTAAAAAGCAATCCCTCCCGGCTCCAGATATAATGATATGATCAAGTTACGGATTAATTCTAATGTTTGCCTTCAAACCACATAGACATAGTTTTTATTAATTGAAAAGGATAATTTTGGGCACAAGTTATGTTTATCACACAAATTGTCTTAATCCCTAAACACTGGTACACAAACTGGATATCGTCACACCCAAAATGTGTGACTATATGCATATAGTCACACACGTTTTTTTGGGTGTGTGTGACAAAAATTCGCGCCACTATAGGGTCTATATGGTCACATTGTTTAGTTTGTGACTGTTTGCATTAAAAAGAGTGACCAAAACCCGAATATGTGTGACCAATTAGGCACAAGTTTTGTTGGATTTATCAGTATGTATGACTATTTCCCATCCTATGGTCACGTGAATATATAATAAATGTGACGATTGTGATGATTTAGTCACACAACGTGTGTTGTTTTTTTCGAGTTAGTCACATACAATTTAAAAAATAGTGGCCAAAAGTGTGAATAAATGTGACCATATGCTGTTTAAAGTGAAGAAATGTGTATTTTGTGTGACTATTGTTCATCCAATGGTCACTTGAATTTTATGTTTATGTGGCCTTTTGTAATATTTAGTCACACAAAACATGTTTGTTTTGGGTATTTAGTCACATACAATTAGGCAAAAAGTGGCAAAAAGTGTCAATAAGTGTGACCATATGATAGTTTAAAGTGAAAGAAATGTGTATTTTGTGTGACTATTGAGCATCCAATGGTCACATGAATTTTTTGTGTGTGTGGCCTTTTGTAATATTTAGTCACACAAAGCATGTTTGTTTTGGGTATTTAGTCACATACAATTAAGCATAAAGTGACCAAAAGTGTTAATAATAAGTGTGACCATATGTTGTTTAAAGTGAATAAATTTGTATTTTGTGTGACTATTGATCATCCAATTGCCACATAAATTTTTGTGTGTGGCCTTTTGTAATATTTAGTCACACAACAAATTAAACAAACAGTGACCAAAAGTGTTATTAAGTGTAACTATATACATCTTTAGTCATATTTAAGAAATCAATATATATCAAAACAAATTCAAATACAATAATATCTAATAGCACTACTAACTGTATGAACCAAAAGTACTAACTTATAACTAACAGTTGTAACTAACACACTAGCAGTATTAAAAATGATCCATCTGCTCATACTATAATATCTAACAGCACAAAACAAATCTCTAAAATGGCCTTCCCTTTGCTATCAGAAGTAGTCACAGATAGATCCATCTCCCAACTGCTGGTGCTGCTGCTTTAGTTGAAGTTGATCTTGCAAAACCTGTTCAATGAAGGCAGATAGTGGGGAGACATCATCCTACTCAAAAGACAATTGTTACAAGTGTGCTAACAATAGGATCATATTTAAACAGATATATAGCAGAATGAAGTTCGTAGTTACCAAGTCAAAGAAGAACTTGGGGAAGGGTAAACAAAAGATTTCTGATTCATCAAAGCAGCAGCTGCTGCTGCTTGGACTTTCTTTTGTTGCCTGCTAATGTATCTATAAATGCTAAGACAAAAGCTTTATCCAGTTCTTACATACATGTGTTTTAGATGTAATGCTATTAAAAACTGCCTTAATGTGCTATAGCTACATTCTCTTCAATAGCTTATGCATGATATAACTTACTGACAATAAGTACTCACTTTTATTGTCAAATTGTGTATCTGCACCAAAGCATGATAATTGTAGGGCCAATCATAAACTAGACTACGCTTTAGTACTAATGAGTTGTTTGGCAGATAACAAATACTAAAACAGGATAGATGGCCATACCATGATGTTCCTTCATTAGCTTTTATGACATCAAACAAGACCCTTGTATCCAAACCCAATCGAGCTCCAAAGGCTATTGCTTCAGCTTATTTCTACATGATGACAATCCTACCTCAAGTTTTTCCCCACGTTCTAGAAGCTTATTTCTTGCTTCTCCAGAAGCAGAGGAAGTATCATTCTGGAAAGAGTCGGTACAACACGATTCATTAGATACACATTGACAACAATTGATCATAAAACCATCAATGAATTAGTACTTATATTTTAAGTTTATATTTATAGAGTTACCCCCGATTTTCTATATTTAGCAATGATCTCCTCACGTGTCCTGAGTCTGGGCGTTGGATCAGCATTGTCATCATCGAATAACTTTTGCCTGTCACTTCTTTTTCCTGCAGCATAAGATGTAAAACATTAATCTCGTCAGTACTATTCTCATAATGCATGGGTTGAAGAATTATTGCGAACATACCAATTTCCTCTTTTTGTTTTGTATGTGATGACGTAGGCACTACTAATACAGGTTCATCGATTTCAATGTCATCTGCATTAAGATATATATTAGGTACATTAGTGGATCAAATACGTCAAACCGTTACAACCTGCACTAGAAATAAGGCCATTTCTGAAAATTTTGATGTATAGTTTATAAGCTAGCCAGATTACCCATATCGAGCTCTACATCGTCCTGATCATTAGTAATACTTTCAAGTGGATCCGGAAATGGATCCTTTGAAAAGATTCTGTCAAGATTGCCAAAACCCATATCACCACGTCTTTTGATAAGCAAATTAAATTGCGAACAAGACATCATAAGTTTCAACCTGCTTTTTCTTTTGATTTTGAGAACTGTTAATCACAGCCTCTAGTGCAACTGCAAGCACTTTATCGTGAAGAGAAGGCAAATATTCCAAATCCCTAGAGAAGCAAATGGAATCACGTCAACATTATCATCTTATATGACTGCTTGAGGCTTGTGTGACAATCAAAATGATAACATAAAGCTACGATACCTGATATTATCACCATCATTCAGTAGAGAGATAAACGCCACTTCTGATCCATTCGTCTACATAAGAAATAAATTTATGAAAAAAATAAACAGAAAGAGAGGGACCTGATTTCCGGTTCTCCGGACTGATAAAGTGATACTAATCCACAAGTTCTATCATCCTTTTTAAAAGTTGAAGTCCAACAACAAGGCTTCTCAAGTTTTACTTTACGCAACGGCTTATCGTTCCCCTAACAAAATAGAACTTATTATTAGCTCTACACCAGGTCTATATATTAAGAAAATGGATGGCTCAAAGTGCATTTAAAAGCTTACAACCATCATTAGAACACTAGATTTTCCTATTCTAAGTAAAAATAATATGACGGGTCAACCCCCGATCCATTTGACCCATACACGTTTTGTCCCTAACCCATTTGGGCACACCCACTTACCACGTGCATTAAAAAATTGAAAACACATAGTGCTATAGCCATACCTGAACCACATATTTTAAAGAGTATAAGCACAGAGCATCTTTGAACACCTTAACCTTCGCTTCATCGAGTTCAACCTCACAAATTTTGGTCTTCTCTACGTTCTCTGCCAAAGAAAACATGTCAGCTACCATTTGACTTAAAAAAGGATGACTTATGCAAAGATACATACATTGAATCCAAGGTACGGTAGTTAACTCCCCAATTTTCAGCAGTTCCTTCCATTGTCCCTAACCCATTTGTGTATGTTTTGGGTCCAACTGACTTCATAACATACCATGCCTAACACAAACAGAATAGACAATTTCTAAACACGCAACTCACAGACCAAAACTAAGCGGTAGAGAAAAATAGAATTACTTAAAAAACAAATGCACATACCAAAAGTTGTTGAGACACCACCAACTACAAACATTGGCAAACTAAGTAAAGTAAGATAGAAAAATATTTTCAGCTTCATCTCCATTGCCAACCATTTCTTGTACCTGTCTGGATAATATGAAGCAAACATGAGACCGAGATTTTAAACAAACAAAAAAAACAAAAACAACTATAAGGTTCAATTTAAAGTTAAGATCTTGAAAGTGGCACCTATAGAAAGCTTCCATTGAGTTAACAAAATTCTACGTGTTTCAAACCCAGATGTCAAATTTTAAAAGAAAATATTTAATGGGCCAAACAAAGTTCAATGAGACATGTAGTACAGATCTATAAAAAAAAATATCATTTTGTTAAACCTACGGAAAACTAATTATCATATGAGTGAAGACTATATTATAAAAAAAGAGAAACATACTTGAAACTAATGTTCATGGTGAGTTATACAAGGTGAATGCTACCCTTAGCAAGTTTATAAGAGTGGAGCCAGATGAAATCAAACGGAAAAAACAGAGACGGCTGTTAGATAGATTAAGAAAATTTTAGGCGGGGCTACTGAAAAGATAGAGATGTGAAGATGAAGATGAAGATGAAGATGAAGAAAATTGGGGAGAATAGGAAGATGAAGTGTGAGATGTTGGAAAAAAGATAGAGATGCAATTTGATTTTTGGGGAAGAAATTAGGCGGGGCTACTGAAAAGTTGAGTGAAAAGTTGGGTGGGAAATTTTTTTTTATGGAAAAACCAAGTGCGGGATGTGTGACAAAATGTTTAGTGTATTACTTTTCAGTTGTCACATATTTTATATTTTAAATTTATATGTGGCTAAATATTCAGCAATAAATAATAGTCACTTTTAAATAATGTGTGACAAACTTGAGTATATAATTTAGCCACATACACAATTACTTCGTGTGACCATATATGGATTTTGGTCACACTGTTTAATTGTGTGACATATATTTGTCACATATGTATATATATAGTGTGACTAATGTTTCAAACTTATTTGTATCCGTCACACGTCCCAAATTATATGTGACTGAATAATCAAAAAAAAATTTACAAGATACCTCTAGTCACGAAAATATTCAAATGTGTGACTGTAGCCTCAGTTGAAAAGACGAAATGGTCACACAAGTCGGATCAAGTGTGGCTGTTTCTTTGATTCTGGTACATTTAGTCACATAAAAAAGTTACTGTGTGGCCGTTCAAAAAACAACATGTGTGACTAAATCCCATTTTTGTAGTAGTGAAACTAGTGGACTCAGCACAACTCGTTGACTAGCAATAACATGTCTTACAATAATCTTATCAATTAATTTAATAATTACTCAAGTGAACAATTATGGGTACAAATTATGTTTAACATACGACCGTCTTAACCCCTATACTAATTAGGCTCGGTACGAATCGTTGACTCGCAATAATATGTCTCATAATTATTCAATCAAATAATTATATTAAACATTAAAATCAAATAAAATATATGCATTAAAATCAGATGAATTAATGTTTGACAAATAAAATAAAATCCGTAAACATGATCAAACCAAATATATCTTTTACCGGGAGAGATTACAAGAGGCTTAGCCACGCATGATAATACACCTCAACTTCGTTCTACTGAGCATCTTCATATATATTAAAAAATGTGTTGGCTGTGTATTTATTTTGTCAATGATGGAATTTTCTTCTCCGAATGAAATCACCCAAGAATGGCGGCTAGATTTTTATAATTTATTTGGGACGAATTGTATAATATTCAAAGGGGTCGGCTGGGCTTTCATAAAAATGGGATGCCCTCCTCTTTTTTCTGTCCGAATGTCTATATTATATAAGGGATAAACCCTTTTTTCTTTCTTTTGCATCACGCCAAGACCAGACAAGGCCCAAGCCCTTTTTCTTCATTTTGCTGCTACGTCCAAGTGAGTCCAACAAGAGCCTATCAAGTCTTCAATGAGCTTCCACACATTAGTTATTATAAGTAATTCTTGGGCCCAAATTTCGAGCAGCAGATACATCAGCAAAAATGCATCAGTTAACTTCAGTATTTCGTCCACATTATATCATAAATATATAGATAACCTTTTTCTCTTCCCGTGGCCTTTTAAATCATTAAAAACGGAGCTCGGAAAAAAAAAGTTATGACCAAAACAATGCGACATTGTCCAAATCTCTCATGTCTTTATTTTAATCTTGTAATATCGCAACTTTAGCTCCTTTGTGTGCATAGCCTACATAATCACAAAACACCCTCAAAGTACATGTATAACAACGAATAATAATGCAATAATGCGTAATTAATATGCTATGAGGTGTATGTAAAATACACCGATCACATTTCGCAAATTAAATACACTTTAAATATTTCGGATGAAATATTTAAGTAGTCATCGGAGTTTAAGATGATTTTTCGAATAGAGCTCGCTGATTTAGTGAGACTTTTCAACACGAGGCAAGAATTTATACCTAATAAATTCTTTGAAAGGTACTAGACGAGAAGAAATGAATTTTATATTTCCAAGGAAATACATAGGTAGTCATTAGAGCGATGTGAAGGATGACTTAATATTTTCAGTGAAATATTTAAAGAGTCATGAGACGAGACACACAAGATGACTACAATATTTCCAGTGAAATATTAAAGTAGTCACAAGATTTATGGAATAGGTTTCATCATTCCTAGACCTAGACGGAGATGGTTAGGGGATTCTCGGTTGAGAGGTTTGGTTGATTAACGGATTTCTATGTGCTTCGCACACCAGTGTTTCATGGGGTTTTGAAAGACGTAAAGCTAGGCCTATGGTGTTGCTTTGCAGCAGGGTTTGGGATCTTAAGACGTGTATATTCACACGAGGACGAAAGGAACTACTAATCACTTATGTAGTAACTCGTGAGTCCTTTGTCATCCGAGGGTTGATGTTAGCTTTTAGCTTTTGGATGAGCGTTTTAACATATGTTGTTAAAAGGCTTGAGTATGATGTTTCGGATATGACATTTAACAATTGCGATCGCAAGTTAAACTTACTTGAATATTTCGGATGAAATATTTAAGTTGTCAACCCTACTCCGAGTTCTACTAGGTTTGTATCTAACCTTCCCATGACAAAAGGGTGTATTACTTGGAAGAAGGCGAAGTGATAACTAGGGAATTAGCACAACTTCGCGACTACTCTAACTTATGGGTTTTGACACTAGTGTATGACTCTATGGCTTCTAAGGGTTCATAGTGATAGGCATACCTAATTCCTAATGTGTCAAAATGACCTAGTGTGGGTGCAAGCAAATCATGTAAAATGCACATAACGAATAAATGCAAACATCATGCAGAACATGATAATCATTTAGCATTTAAGATCACGAAGACATTTAATCATATCTTATGAAAACATGTTATATTTTGAAACACATATGTGGGATGCAAGCAATCTAGGTTTGCTAAGGAAGATCCTAGTTACTACTTGTTCAAAATGAGATCCTAACGGGAGATAAAGTTCACCGATGTAAACTATCTCTAGTCAAATGTAGGAATGAAAACTTTTCAAGTTAGAGAATGAGTATGATACTATCACTAGTGGTGCTCAATTAAGGCTAAACACGACCATTTTTACGGGTTATACACCAACCCAACTTCTCTCCTGGAAGCAATCCAACCGTTAGGTCAAATTGAATTTCTAGTGCGATAGGTTCTCCAGTAGTCATTCTCATGTTAGAAGAATTTGAATTCCTATATTTGCCTATCGAAGTATAGCAAAGATGATTTTATCTTGTTTTGCTATACATGGCCTAATATGACTCAATTAACCGTACTTTGAAAGTAGGTTAAGAAAATGACATGTCTTACATAACTCCTAACAAAGGCAAGCGAGATGTTTTAATTTCGTGTTTGAGATTTAAAGGTTGTTTGATGGAGATAGTGTATTTTATGATCTCTTGGACAACATCTTTGTTTGTTGAGTTGTTACATGTTATTTTAACATGATTTGGTTTCCTAGAACCAAGAGACACTCTAATGTGATACAATGTAGAACCTACTACATCGTGTGTGTTTCAAGAATGCTCCTTTGCATATCTTGAGTAAGAATCTAGTGAAGGTTACTTACCTCAATAGATCTTGTGAGCATTTTATTTGAAATGAGACATACTGTTTATTTCAAAAAGTATGTTTTTCTAAGAGGAAACTTATCACTCTTAAGAATGCTTTGTGAAACAAGTATTTTAATGTATGACCAATTTTACTTGTTTATGCAATGACACATGTCCTATTAGGTTATTATTCAACTCTAATATCTTATATTTGTTAACATGATGCAATGTATTCTCTTGTAACATAACCATTCATGTTACAAAGAAAATGAGATGCATAGGATATAAGTTATCCATTGTCAATCTTTTGATAAGAGAAATACATGTGATATTCTCAAGATTGATGACTTACATAATAGTTAATAACATATTATGTGTGACACTTTTACTAGACATGTGACTTTGAGTGTTGAGTCGTTCATGAGCAAAGTTTACATATGTTGTTTGTTTGCTCGTGTTTGGTTTTTCGGAAATGACACATTTACTAATTGCACTGCAATGTAAATTACTTGTATATTTCGGATGAAACATCCAAGTTGTCAATCCTACTTAGTTGTGTATTTTATGCATCTTTTAAACATATTAGTTTAAAGTTTGGAACACAACCATTGGACAGGAAGACTTAACATGGCATCTTCAACACAAGTGTGAGTTATGATCCGATGCATATTATTTTCGTCTTGAGAGGACGTCATTATTTTCATAACAATCGAGTGTGATTGAGTATGTAGATTCAAGATAATATGTTTCATCATGTTTTGATGTTTATCTTGATAAGTCCCACTAAAACCAAATCATATGAACTCTAATTGATATGTATGAAATCTTTCTTGACCCTCACGATCACTCTTTTTTTTAAAATAAAATAAAAATTTAAGGAGTGTGTTCCATTTATTCTAACACTAGTTGTATGTGTGAGGTTAATGACATATTAAGTTACTACTTTGATATTGTCATTTATTTTTATTTGAGAAAAACTATTTATATTATTAAGTATAATATTCTTAGTTTTTCGACACCTCATTGGTATAAAAATAATTATCTTAACTATTTTTATACAACATACGTAAAATAATAAATGTTTAAAATATTTTGTATGTGTGTTAGATCAATGCAAGTTTAATACATTTTCCTTTACTTAAGTACTGATGTATTAAAATGACCTTTTATCTTGTTTAGACAACCCACGGTTAACAAGACAAAATGATGTAATGTTTTAAAGATCATGTTACGGATTTTATGAAAGGGTTAAGTATTTTGGGGTGATATACTTTTTACACTTAAACCTTTGGAAAAATAATTGCGTAAGACAATATCTTTTGACACACATGATCTACCAACTTAGTTTCTATTCCTAAGGTTACTAAACCATTTTAAAAGCTTGCAACAAATGCAAGAAAAATGGTCTATGCCTATATGCAATGCAAACTAATTACTTAATATAGTGCAAGTAATTTAGCATGAGCCTTATAAATGCATAAATCGGAAAGCTATAATAAACAAATAGCAACATGTCATGAAAAACACTTATGCTTATGGATAAAGTTAGCTCAACTAAAGATAGCGATAAGCATATAAAAGTATTGACTAACAATACTAAGACACAAAGAAAAGCAAATAGTCATTTAGCATAACACACAAAGATACTTATCGTCATTTTGTGTATTAAGTATAAAAATGTATACTTAGCTTGACTTTATTTGAAAATTAATTATTTTCCACCACATTTAAAAATTTGATCAACACCTTGAAATCATGAATGCATCAACGTGTGATGTTCACTTTGTGTTTTGACAAAAAAAATTTTTGTTCAATTGGCATGACCGGAAAAGACTCTCTGTTATGAATTGAATACTCTCATAAATTTTACTTTACAATCACTTTCTAAAAGTATTTTTAACTGAAAGTAGACTCAATTACGTTTAAAACGATATGTGGCACGACTCCTACGGACTTACGGTTGATTTTATACGAATTTTTGAAAATTACCGAATTCTGAAAATCAGACGAAGGTACCGTTAAATTTAGCGGTACCATCCATATTTAATGGAGCCGTCCATTATATTTAACGGTGCCGTACGTGTTACTTCAGTTTTTGAACAGAACCAACTTTTATCAATTGAAGAAAACCTTCAAGCTAGTATGACAACATAAACTTAACAACAAAACTTGTAAGTATTAAGCAACTAAATACTTTTCATATTTTTATCACCTTCATGGGTAATTTGATACATGGATCGTACTCAATTTTGAAAACCATTTGTTTTAAAAATTTGAGCTACGTGGCTCTGGTACCAATTGTGGAAACCGTAGAGGGGGGGTGAATACGTTTCCATTTAAAAACTTAAAACTTTTTGTATCAAACACCCGATCAAGTGTGACGTAATATGAAAAGTGTCAACAATGATCATATATCATCTAGGGATGAATAAATTAAACTACAACACAAGCACAATCAATCATGGCACATACATAACATAAGCAACTAGCCACACAAGCATAAACACAATGCAAATATAAACACAAAGCGATAAAGAATAAAATGAAAGTAAAGAGATAAGTTAGAAGGCGCAAACCGGACATGGTGATTTATAGTGGTTCGGTCACGAAGCTCCTCTTCGCCCTACTCCACTCCCCGAGTACCCAACTCGAGAATTACTTCACTAATCAACAAACTCCCTTCAGGCGGAGAAAACCGTACACGTCGCTTAACTTGTTTTCCGACACTAAGCTAGATGTCGAGTGCTAATCTTAGCTAGCACCAATCAACCACGATCTACCCGATCTACACCATACACGTTGCTTATCCTATTTCCGACACTAAGCTAGATGTCGAGTGCTAATCTTAGCTAGCACCAATCTACCACGATCTACCCGATCTACCCTTGATCCACATGATCAATCACACAAGACCAATGGCTTCAAGAGATCTTCACTATCTCTTAAGATCACAATGATCTTGACTCACTCTCTCACAAAAGAAAAATAATCTTGATGTATGCTATGATACAATCAAGAGTGTAACAAATGTTACAAGACCTAACAACTCCAACTCTTGTATCTTCTTGGATACCTTGAGTTCTTCTCTTGCTAATCAAGAGGGATGACAACACTTTCTATCTACTTATATACTTTGTGTTCTTCTCTTGCTAATCAAGAGGGATGACAACACTTTGTATCTACTTAGATACTTTGTGTTCTTCTCTTGCTAATCAAGAGGGATGACAACACTTTGTATCTACTTGGATACTTTGTGTTCTTCTCTTGCTAATCAAGAGGGATGACAACACTTTGTATCTACTTGGATACTTTGTGTTCTTCTCTTGCTAATCAAAAGGAATGAAGAGGATCACTTGAATGGATGATTGGATCACTCTTAAACAAACTAAGACTCTCCAAATGATCAAAGAAAGTCATCTAAGTGAGAAGGGATTAAACCAGAGAAAAAGGACTGGAAAAATCAAGTTGGAAGTGTGGAATGGTCCACTATTTATAGGCAAGGGAAAATCTGACCGTTACAGACCTACGGCTCAACTAAATACCCAACGGTTCCAGTAAATTTAGTGGATCCGTCCATACTTAACGGTGCCGTGGACGCTCCCTTTTTTGTCTTTAGTGGGGAAGGTTTATTTGGGGAAGTTGGAGCTGTTTTCGGGGGAAAAATGACTGTTGGGAGTTTTCAAATTTATTTTTCAAAATAAAACATTTCTTTTTAATTCAAAAATAATTTGTAAAATATATTTTTGAAAAAAATGTTTTGTCACATTAAAAATGTGAAGTTTAGAAAAATATAATCCTTTGATCATTTGTCAAGTGGTAGATTTGTTTGTCCATACCTTGAGTGATTTATGTCGGGATGGAAATCTACGACTTCGTTGAAGCATACTTGAGACTTCGGGAGGTGTTGATGAAGTATGCATTGATGATTTGTGTTTACAAGTAACTTGCACATTTTACGTTATGTATTACAAGTTACATGTTTGTCATCATTAAAACCGAAGAAACCGTTTAGTTTAAATATCGTAATATTTGCACTAACAACTCTAACACCCTTGCCTATGCAAATTGAAAAAGTAAAAAGTGTTGATAAAGGGAAAGTAGTTGTCGAAACATCAAATGTGATAGCACCTGGCCTTTATAGGATTAGTCCCACTACTGCATCTACCTCTACATCTCAATCATAAAGGGTGATAGAAAAGAGTGTGAAAAATAATCCAAAAGAGACTAGGACTGCTAAAACAACTTCAAAGGACAACAATATAAATCCTAATGTGTGTGCCTTACCTTCTACAGGAATAGAAAGCACCTCTAAGAGCAGCATACTATTGCCTACGAGCAATACAAGGAACAATAGAGTCTCGACTGTCTCTGAGAGTAGATGCAAGAATAAAAATGAAGAAGTAGAAGAACACCTTAGGAATTTATCGCTTTCGAATAAGAAACATATGTCATCTGGATGTAATGTTAAAAGTACTGATTCTAGTGCATGTAATGACTCTGTTTGTTTAATGTGCAATAAATCTTTGTCTAAAAATGTCTGTGATGATAATGTTTCTAATAATGTGAATGTGAAGGCAATGCCTGAACAGAAAGATGTTCCTCCAGGAACTAGTGCTAGGACTAGATATGTTAAAAGACTAATTGCAGCATCTAGGTCAACCACTAGTAGTATATTGCCTAGGAACTATCTTAAGGTATGCTCATGGAAACCAACAGGTATAGAATTCATACTAGTGAATGGTAAATTAAAAAAGGATCCAAAAGAACAAGTAGAAACCTTCTATGAGTGTGATTTGTTTGTTACCCAAACCCCATGGAACCAAATGTTAAACGGTTTCCAAATGCAAAATCATCTGTTCTTGGCAGGTTATCAAAGTATGTCTTTGGATCGTCGACTTGGGTTGCTCCAAGCACATGACCGGGAATCTAAAGATGCTGATCAACTTTGTATGGAAGTTCATAAGAACTGTACGCTTTAGAAATGATCATGTAGCAGCTATTCTGGGTTATGGAGATCTTCAGTTTGGGAACTACTTAATCACTTGGGTTTACTACATCGAAGGGTTGGGACACAACTTGTTTTCAGTCAGGCAGTTTTGTGATGCAGATTTAGAGGTTTCATTTAGTAGAAACACTTGCTTCGTTAGAAATTTAGTTGGATATGATCTCTTAACTAGAAATCGTGGCACCAACTTATATGCTATCGACATAAATCAAATGGCCTCTTCATCTCCAATTTGTCTTATGACAAGAGCATGCGAAACAAAGTCCTGGTTGTGGCATCGAAGATTATCCCATCTCAACTTTGGCACCATCAACATGTTAGCCAAAGACAATGTCATCAACGGTATTCCAAATTTCAGATACACCAAATATCATCTATGTCCATCCTGCGAACAAAGAAAAAGAAAAAGGGCAACTTATAAACCTAAAACCGTAGCCAGTTCGGTTGATAAGTTACATCTATTGCACATGGACTTATGTGGCCCAATGAGAGTTGAAAGCATTAATGGAAAGAAGTATATTCTTGTTATCGTCGATGACTATTCGAGATATACATGGGTAAAGTTTCTGAGGTCAAAAGACGAAGCACCAGGCATCATCATCAACTTTCTGAAGCGCATTCAAGTACTACTTCAAGCTCCAGTAAGGATCGTAAGAAATGACAATGGCACAGAATTTACTAATCAGGAGTTAAGAACTTACTTTGAAGATACTGGAATCACTCACCAGACATTTGTTGTTAGAACTCCATAGCAGAACGGGGTAGTTGAAAGAAGAAATAGAACTCTTGTGGAAGCTGCTCGCACGATGCTGATTTATTCTTGTACACCAATTTTCTTATGGGCTGATTTTGTTGCCACTGCTTGTTTCACTTAGAACCGTTCCCTAATCCATCCAAAATTCAATAAAACTGCATATGAACTAGTGAACAACAGAAAACCTGATATCTCTTACCTTAATGTATTTGGCGCTTTGTGCTTTCCAACGAATGACAGAGAAGATTTGGGGAAGCTGAAAGCAAAGGGTGATATTAAGGGCATTCAGGGTGTATAATCTTCGAACTAAAAGGATAATGGAGATGATGAACATGAAGTTTGATGAGATTTCACAAATGTCTTCTGAGAGACTCGCTCTAGAACCCGCACTAAACACGATGGCTTCTAATCATAACAGATTAGGACCAGCACCAAACGTTTAGACTTCTGGACATATTAGTTCAGGACTCGTACCCTAAGGAGCTCAGTCAACTAACACTGAAAAACCTACTGATCAAGAACTGGAAAATTTCTTCGAGTTTATGTTTGATGAATACTATGGTGGAACTTCGACAAATGCATCACAACATCATTCCGCTGCACCCGCTCAACAACATCAACCACCACCACCATCACAAGATGCATCAACAACAATCGAAGCTGACATACCAACTCCCTCAACGTCATCAACATCTACTCTAGCAACTCCAGTAATTGAGATTATTCAACCAAGAGTTGATAAGAAAAACCCAAACACACCAATTCAAGAAGAACCACAACAAAATGATGTTGCGTTAGAAGAAGAAGTGTTCGAAAATCCATTTGCAACGGATTCTGCTGAATCATCTTCAAGGTTACATGAACCATCTAACACGCATTCGTCAAATCCAAGGTACCCTTCTATGTTACAATAGACAAAAGACCATCCAATAGAACAAGTAATTGGTGAACCTTCAAGGCCAGTTCAGACGAGATGACAACTCGCCACCAATTCCGATATGTGCATCTACGTCTGCTCCGTCAGTCTAAAAGAGCCAAAGAACATTCCGGAGGCAATGGCAGATAATGCATGGATTGAAGCGATGCAGGAAGAACTTCTCTAATACAAATTACATGACACTTGGGAATTAGTTCCAAAACCAATCGACAAACTTGTCATTGATCTAAAGTGGTTATGGAAAAACAAGAAGGATAAAGAAATGACTGTTATTCGCAACAAAGCTCGTCATGTGGATAAGGGATTTAGACAGGAAGAAGGGATAGATTTCGAAGAGTCATTCGCGCCAGTAGCAAGACTTGAGGCAGTCAGGATTTTCTTAGCCTATGCAGCTCACAAAAACATCACAATCTATCAGATGGACATCAAGACGGTATTCTTGAATGGAACTCTGAAAGAAGAAGTCTATGTGAGTCAGCCAGACGGATTCATTGACAAAGATCATCCATACTACGTCTACAAACTAAAGAAAGCCATTTATGGTTTAAAACAAGCTCCAAGGGCGTGGTATGAAAAACTATCATCTTTTCAAATAAAAAAAAATTTCACCAAAGGAACGATTGATCCAACCTTGTTTACTAGAAAATACAAATATGACATTTTGATTGTTCAGATTTACGTGGACGACATTATTTTTGGGTCCACTAATCCGAAACATTCAAAACATTTTGAAAATCTCATGAAAAGAAAATTTGAAATGTCCATGATGGGGGAACTAAAATTCTTTCTTGGTTTACAAATACACCAATCCCCTCTTGGTATTTTTGTAAATCAAGCTACATATACTATTGAGATTTTGAAAAAGCATGGAATGAAAAACTGTGACTCTGTTGGTACTCCAATGGTTACTTAACCAAAAATAGGTGCTGATTTATATGGGAAACCCATGGATCCGAAGAAATATCGGAGCATGATTGGTTCTCTCATGTACTTAACTGCTAGTCGACCCGATATTTATTTTGTTGTTTGCTTATTAGCACGGTTTCAGGCAAGGCCTACCGAACTGCACCTCCAAGAGGTTAAATGGATCTTTCGGTACCTACGAAGAACCATTAACATGGGACTTTGGTATCCGAAGGATTCAGAGTTTAAACTAATGGTATTTTTAGATGCGGACCATGCAGGTTGCCAAGTTACAACAAAAAGTACATCCGGTGGAGCACAATTTTTGGGTGAAAAGCTAGTAGGTTGTTCGTCAAAAAAAAAAGATTGTACCACGTTATCAACCGCAGAAGCCAAGTATGTGTCTCTATCTGCGTGTTGTGCCCAAGTCCTAAGGATGAGGACACAACTCACAGAATAAGGCTTTACTTTCGACCGCATACCTTTGTATTGTGCTTCAAAAAGTGCCATAGCCATCTCGTGCAATCCAGTACAATACTCGAAGACCAAGTATATTAGGGTCCGCTATCACTTCATCAAGAAATACGTAGAAGAGGGTATTGTTGAATTATTTTTCGTGAAGACTGAATACCAACTCGCCGATCTATTTACTAAAGCCCTTCCAAAAGAAATGTTTGACGATTTAGTTCGACGAATTGGCATGCGAAGCCTAACTCCTCAAGAGCTAGAAAGTCTTCTCGAATCTTCTTGAAAATGATTTCAAAATAGCTTTGCCGTAAATATTTTTGAAAAAACAAAATACAAAATTTGAAAAACCAACAAAAACAAAATATAAAAATAGAAAATTTTCAAAAATAAAAAAACAATATAAAATCAAAAAACCAAAAATATTCTTCTCACGACATGTCTCCCGTATAATCGATATTCTGTACGTATCTAGAAATCCAGTAGCGGATCAATTCCAACGAGCCTTTCAAACTAGTACTTTTTGTAATCGACTCTGCTTCCTTGATTGAATAATCGAAGGTGAATCAAACAAACAGTCCGGCCAACCCAAGTAATCCCCCATAACATCAATCAGTACCGCAAAAGGCTCAAAATATGACTAAGGATTCCAATGTACTGCGTCCAAGATCAGAACGAGCTTGCCGGCGGACCACTGCCGTCCCATTCTTTTGATCAATTCTATCTATGTATCAAGTCTTGCTTACTATCTCTTAAGAGAAGTGCGAAAGGATTGCAGGCTAGATTCAAGGTATGCGAGTTGATTGATCCCACTCCACTTTCAAGATTGGGTGAGTGTTCAGTGTTTCGGATATGAAGTTTCATTCGAAGCTTTCTCATTCCGTCACTTTTCCTTCGACTAGGATTTCACCTTTCCTCTTCGGGAAGGACTTTCTAACTGAACTTGACTTACCCATAGAAGGAACAACTTAAAGGAAAGGACCTTGCCCCCTTCGACTTTTTCTTTCATCGATTGACTGACTCAAAGGCAAAACCGACATTCAGTCATAGCAGCGCTTTCAGGTTAAGTTATGGAAGTTCCGTTTTTTTTTCGGGGAAGCCAACCAAGCAAGCAAATCTGTTCTACGATCGGGTATTGTGCCTATTGGATTAGCTGCTAGTTGAGTAGGCAAGTAACTTCTTTCACTAGTTGAGATAGACAGATTACTCAAGGTTGTACGAGCAGGCTTCCTGGGCCAGCTCCAAAAGGATAAGTTGCCTTGGAATCGATAAAGTTACGTGGAGTTCATAATTGCATAAAAGGAGTCAAAGTAAAGTAGTGGCTGCGGCGCGTTGACTTTTTGGTGGAGTTTTTCATTGTCGGCCTGAAACTCATGTTGTACAGCCAAGTGGAAAAACACCGAAGCACATAAATTATCGTAAATAAAGAAAAAGGGTTTTCTAGCTATTCGTGGATGGGTTCGGAAGAATTGCATTTTTTTGTCTTTTGGTTTCATACGTACTGGAGTTCTAACATTTGAATTTCTCAAAAAGTCTTTATTACATCTTGCTATTAGCCCATTCCTAGTTTAGGCTTGAATAAATAAGGTAGCCCACTTTCATAAAGGCTTAAATTGGAGTTGTTCATGCCCTAGGGTAGGCCGGTAGTCCAGTAGGTCCTTGTAAGGCGAGTGGAAGGAAGTGACTCGACCGATAGGTTGATCGGGAGCGGGGTGGGCAACTTCCATCGGTGCTGGCGCCTGCGGCAGCGCCTCTGGAGCCGCCCCCCGTTCTGGATCGTTCTGTAATATTCCAGTGGTTGCCGCAAGGAATGACGTCATAGCTCCCGTATAATCGATATTCTGTATGTATCTAGAAATGTCATTCAACAATGATACGGACATGTACAGATGCTTGAGCGAGAGTTCATTTAAAAGTTTTCTAAAACATGTTGTTTCTCAAAATTTCTTCCCTATGGCTTTCGTATATTTCAGTACGAAACCCGCACTTAAATGACGGCTGATAACGCTCAAATTGTACATGTTTTTAGGAGCGTTATCGTGGATTTTATGCATATATATTGATCACTTTTATGAACTTATGGTACTTAATGAAGTATAATTTCTATTTTAGGTTCATGGAAGCTCACGACAAAGAAAACCAAGAAAAAGACGAAGAAACGATCAATAAACGAAGATTTATGCATATACGAAGAATTCCTGACAAAAGCGAGTCTCTTGGAGTATATTCGAGAAGATAAAGTCATGAAGTTGTCACCTCGAAGACTCAAAAATAAAGCACAAGAAGAAAAATGAGAAAAGAAATAAAGAAAAGAAGCTAAAACGAAGAAATAATGGAAGACTCGTTGTTCCCGACACAACTTCACCATTTTGGCCATAAGTTGAGCATACGAACTCGGATTAAGATGATTCAAGCGGCCACGGAAAGGCAAGAGAAAGATCTAAAACTTTCAAGTGGCCAAAATGCTCCAACCGATGGGATGGAGCCCAAAACCGATCGGATGGAGCCAAATTCCTCATCCATCCGATCGGCATGGCCCCGCATCCGATCGGATGGACCAATATGACATCTCCAAGTTATTTTTAATGCTTATTTAAGTATCATTAAGCCACAAGTCAGATCATGTCTCTCAAATAACTCCAAAACCTGCTACTTTATGACACTTTGTGCCCAAGTTACTTACTTGTTGGCTAAGGGTGGCTTCTACATATAAATAAGACCATTTTGGCTTGGTTTTGAGTGTCAAATTCTACCCTCCACCTTTAAGGATGAATTTCCACTAACTTATCTCTCCCAAAAGACCACACACCTCTGCCATTTCCAGAAGTAGTGCTCAAGTGCTAAAGAAAGTGTTCGGGTGTGATTTTCCGGCTTGGTTAAAAGTTGTAGTTGATTGGAGGCTTGAAGGTTGCTATAATCCTTCACCTTTACCTATTGTAATTGATACCTTGGGTAAACTCTTGTTACTTTTATGATGTTGAATTCTATTATTCATGTTGAACTTTGGTTATTGATTAATCTTGACATGGAATAGATTTGAATACTTGTTTGGATATTATGATAACTTGTGATAAAAGGATGTTTGGATATTTGTAGTATTTGTTTGGATTATGATGATAACATCATATTTGGTTAAATTGGAACTTGTATTGTTTATTGTTTTGATTAATCATTGTTGAGTCTATAGTCGAAAGGATTCTCAATAGTGGTTGATTTCAATTCATTAGTCGATGAATGTTTTGGTCTTGTACTTTGTGACGATTGTATAAGAAACTTAATAAACATAGCAAGTGGAAGTTTAATTTAGATTAAGGGTCGAAAGGCATCTTTTGAATATGTGTTCTAATCATTTTTCAAGTAGATGGAACTTCACGAATTAATAACATCAAAGTCTAAAGTTCGAAAGGATTCTTTCTTGTTATAGGCATAAGGTTCATGACATGACCATTTGATTGAGGCTTATACATATTTGATTTATTAAACACTAAATTATTATTGGTTCTAACGGTCGTAAGGATTACTTTTGATAATATGTTTTCCAAACTAACCATCCTAATATCCATGTGATCATTTGTCCAAACATGTATGATCTTTGTGTGATTGTTCTTATATTGCTTTTCTTGTTGGTTTGATCCGTGACAATGATAACCATCAACTTGTTACTTACTTAAACAAACGAATGAAACTTGAGTGCAACCAAGTCTCTTGGGACGACCTTGACTTACCAACCCCAATACTACATACGACTAGGGTATACTTGCCCGAATGTGTTCCTAGTTGATCGGTTATTCTTGTTTATAAATTTAAATCTTCAATAGAGCACATCAAGTTTTTGGCGCCGCTGCCGGGGATTTAGTTTTTGTTCTTAAGTGTTTGTTTGTTTGCTTGTTTGTTCATTTCCTTGATGCATTGATCGATTGCTTGTTTGCTAATTTGTTCGAATGCTATATTGCTCTTGCTCATAAATGATTGTTTCTTTGTTCTTGTTTGATTTCCTGCTTGCTTGTTTTCTCATGATGATTGCTTAATTACCTCTCTTGCTCTTTGTCTAAATTTTTTTTCTCATTTCTCATAATTGCTTAAATGATCTTGGCTTAAAAATCAAATTTTTTTGATGTTGTGATTTCGTTTCATGTGTTCTAAAAATACTCATTTAAATGTTTGGTTTATAAGTGTACTCGAAATTGCTTGTGAAAAAACCACCAAAACTGACCAGAAACATCTAACCGACCGGCTGGCAACTCCAACCGAATGGCTAGACCACCCAAACCGATCGGTCACCACCTGTAACCGATTCGGTTGGAGGCTTTTGAACCATTTTTTTTCTAGTTTGTGTTTTTCTTGTTTTGTGAGTTTTATGTTTTATATGTTATGTGATCTCTTGCATGTCTCTATGTTATTTGTTCGGGTTCTCTCTTGTTCAGATTAGTTTCATATTAATTTTGAATAAGATTTTCTTGTTTTAGTTTGTTTTGTTTTGATTTGTGTTACGTGATTAATTATGTTTGCTTGTGTCTATGTGTTTGTCATTTTCTGTGATCGTGCTTTTATTTGCATATTTTTGTTTTAAGTGTCGTATTATGTTCTTGATGTTCTTCTAGTACATATGTGTTTATGTGTTTTATTTACTTGCGTCTATTTTCGTATTCGTTACGTTATGTCTTTTTGTTTTATTTTGTCAATAAAAGTTTATAACTAAAACTTATTAAAAAAAATTGGTCACTAGAGTGCCAACCGAATCGGATGGAATCCATGCCAATCGGTTGGAGCTCTCGGTAAAAATTGGCCCAAGGGAAACCAACCCAACCGACCGGTTAGATCCTCTGACTGATCGGATGGACCAATCGGTAAAAAAAAAATGTTTTTTTCATTTTTCGTATTTTGTTCTTGTGTGTTTGTGTTTAGATCGAATAAGTTTAAATGTCTTTTGGTTTTTGCAAGAGCGTCATTTCTTTTATTCGACTTAAATTTGTTTTTTTTTTTTCGTTTTAAATTTTGTTAATTTAGTACGTTGTGAATAAATAAGTACTTGTTTTAAAAATAAAAATGTTTTGAACTTTGTGGGTATGTTCACTGGAAACCCTCACGAGACTTCACTCATCCGCTCGGGCCACCGAGGGGTTTAAAAGGCTTGTTGCATACGCTAAACGCAACCGTGATGCCTACAAAAGTAAGTTTTAGAATTTTACGCGTTTTTTTTTTTTGTAGTTTAGTTTATTTTTGCAGATTTAATAAACTCTTGGAGATTGGATTATTGGTGATATTATAATTGGTGTGGAGATGTTTTGTTGAATGAGAAATTGATTGGTCTCATAAGCTTATGCTAGCATTTGCTTAGCACCTTATCATATGGAGTTCGATCGCGATTTCTTGGCCCGGGAAGTTTCGTTTCTCTTGGATTATTTATTTATTTATTTTCCCAATTTTACATGCTTTGAAGTTAATTTTCATTACATTTTGGACAATGCTTAACTTAAGTGTGGGGGGAAGTAAATAGAAAAAATGAAACTACTTTTCAAATTTATAATTTTTGGGTCTAATTTAAAATTTTGTATACTTGTTTGCCCTTGTGATCTAATTGTTTTCACGCTTTTAGGATAATATATTAGAATAACTGGATCAATCCACTGGTGAAATCTATAATTTTGAAAAAAAATTGAGATGTGTCCCGATTAATATTGCAATCCATTATGGGATTGATAACATTTGCTAGCACATATTATAGCCCTTTTCACTAATATGTGAGGATTTGAGCCTGTTTCGTATATAGCATACATCTTTTATGCTTGGATCATTTTCTATGAGTGTGCCGGTGATTTTATTTATTCTAGAACTTGTACTTGTAAATCTTTACCAGACCACAGTAAGATCACATTCGTGTGATATAAGTGTATTCGTGTGATAAAGAGGCATCCTTAGGAATAACACCAAATGGCCATCCGTTTACAAAATAATTTTTGCTAACCACATCGGTTAGTTAACCTCGTATTTAGAACCCATTTGTTAGCGTTTATCTTTAGCGCTAGATACCCTTAGTTAACCGACCGAACCAATCCTTTTCATTTGTGTTACATCCAGAAAAATACAAAAATATTTTACCCTTTAAACCTTAGCCTAACCCTTTGTTAAAGTCTAAATGGTGGTTGCTAGTTGCTTGGAATGTTGGATTGTTTTTGATGATTGATAGTTAGCCACACTTTGCCAGTTGTGTGTGCCATTCCGACAAAGACGAAGGATGCATACTTCTTATTTGTATTTTTGTGGTGTATGCTTATACGAAGTGTGGGGTGGGGGGGGGAGGTGTGTATGTATGAAGAAGAAGAAAAAAGTATTAAAAAAAAAAGGAATAAAGAAGAAGATAAGTCATCGCAACTATAAGGTGACAATTATAGCCAATGTGCTATATATGAAGATAAAGAAAGAAAGTTATGTGATATGTTGTTAGCCAATGAGCTAAATATGAGGAATATTATTATGGCAAATCGATGTATCGATATGGGAAAGTTCAAAGAAGAGGAAGTTGTTACCTATAATCATTTACGGGTTTGCGGTTTGTTCGGTAACTAGCAACAATGGGACTTAGTCTTGACTTTATTTTTCTTTTAAAACCAATTTCATAAATACTCCCATGCCTTATCCCTACCCTTACCAAATTACTTTATTCGTTGTTAGCTTTCAAGCATCCGGATATAGTGATGGCTTTGTGAAAATATGCAGTGCATTAATATTTTAGTGACCATCCGGTTTTTGAGTGATCGAATGACGCGCCAGCTATCTAGTGTGTATTTTGGTGACCATCAGTTATGTGAATAGCGCGCCAACAATCCAAGATATGCCCTAGTGACCATCCGTTGTTCGAGTAAATCAAGAATTCGCGCTAGCGATCTAATATGTTCTTGTATGAGATATTTAAACATAAGCCTGGTACAACCTCGAAGCCTGTACATTACAACCCGAATAAAAGACCTCTTTAGATGTTTACACTTGGCGCTTACGCCACGTCGGTGGAGTTTTGTTTTTGTACAAGCCTATGGTAATAAACGGATCATGACTGAGCAATGAGTGTGATTTCTCTTATATATACTCCACTACCTAAATAAATGAGTGATTGAGTGAATTATACTTCATTTCTTTTTTGTGAGGTGTTTAGAAATGTTACTCAAGCAAGAAAATTTATGGGTATTGTCATACATCTCGGTTTTTCACCATAATGCTTAAAAATGATGAATCATATCTTGTACTTGTACTTGGTAGATTTGCATCATAATTTTTATAATCATTTTGTAACACCCGTTTCCCGAGTGTTGGGACCCCACCCTAGATGAAAATGGATAAAGATCTTATGTGATTGGTCAGTCAACAAATGTTGTGTTGTAGTCAAACCTAATAGTCAAAATATGACTAAAGTGGTTATGTAAAATATGATGTATAACTAAAGGGACCTAAGTTGTCATTGTGGTAAATATGTTAAAAGTATTATAAGTTAGTTGTGGCTAAATAAGAAGGAATGAGACTTGAGGGGCCATTCTTGCCATTAACCCAAAGATGCCACCTAACTAGTTATAACTAGTTTATTCTAGACTTTTCTCTCATTATTGAGATAGGTGGAAGACCGGTTCTATAGAGAGAAAAAGGGAGGGAAAGAAGTGCCTTGATGGCTTGAGGAAGAAGATGATCAAGTCCTAGTGTTTATGGCTACCCTTTGCTAAGATCATCCTCAAGTAAGTATTTCTAGTTGATGATTAATGAAAGGTAAGATTATGATTTAAGTGGGTTTTCACTATATGATCAAGATATGATCATATGATGATTTAGAAAGGAAGACGAGTGTATTTGATGGGTTTTGTTAACCCTTGTTTATGTATGTTGGGTTTATTAATTTGATGATACAAAACATAAAGAATGAAACAAGAAAGAATGAAACATGAAGGACTTACTTGCAAAAGAAGATTTATATTTTAGTCCTTCGTAGTATTTTGTAAACCCTAATTTCTATTATATAAAGAAATTAGAGGTACAGGTTTTAATATATGTCTTCCAAGATGTAGATTAAAGGTGTGTGTGTGTGTAACCTAGGCGTGTAGGTTTGTAAACGCCTAGGGTTTGTAAGTTGTTCGTATTCCTCCAAGATCAAAGGTGTCTTTGATCCTGTTACAAGTTTAGTGTAACCGTTCTATTGTGATCGAATAGAATTTGGAGGTGATGGTGTTTGGTAAAACTTTGTGTCAATAACTGTGATTTGTTTTAATTCCGCTGTGCATATTTATTCATTGTTATTGTTAAACCCTAAGGCTCAAAACGATCCAAGAACTTAATTGATGATGGCGTGCATAAGTTCTATCAGGTGGTATCAGAGCTTGGGGAGCTCGTTACCTAGGGATTCACAAAGTTTATTTTATGACAGAAGCAGATTTGATGAAGGATCGGACTGGTTTTTAAAAGGTATTATGATCAGTATTTTTTTTATCGACGCAAAATTGTTATTGATCATTAAACTTGTTAGTCAAATTCCATATTCTGATTGGCTGCGACAATTAATGCTACCTCGTACTACAATAAATGTTTATCATAGTGGGTCGGTGAGGTCAATAGTTTGAAAATTATACTTGTCGCTTGTCACTAAATTGGTCAGATCTGCTGTTGATTACTCGTATTATGGTTTTATTGGTCCATGGAATTGGTTGTCAACTGTTTATTCTATTGGTATTAATCAAATTGTGGAAAAAGTGATTTGTACAGCTGGTACAATATTAGAGCGTGTGGTCAAATGTTATGTACTGCATTAATGAGGTTGTGGGACTGGTCTGTTGAATTAATGAAAACCTCGTACAGTCAAAATTGTTTGTCGCTTATGATCAGTGGATCACATTTATTGCAAGTTGGAGCAGATCAGTATTTGCTATTTAATTGGGAGTACACAGTGTTGTTACGCTTATTACTCTGCTGCTGCATATAGTATACTCTGCTGATATGCTATTTCACTCTGCTCTTTTGTTATATAACTCTGCTGATTGTTATATTACTCTGCTGTTCGATGTGAATTTACTCTGCTGATACGCATATTGACTCTGCTGATGGACTTACTCTCTGCTGTTACGTTATTGCTGGGTTTACATGATTGATAGTTGCATTATTTACGAGCAGTGAGGGGAAGTAAGTATGGTTATTGGTTTACACACACACAGGGGAAGTTCACACACACGAAGGATTTTTGGTTTATGTTCGTTAAAGGTTTTAAAGGCTCGCATTAATTTTCTTATTGGAGGAGAGGATTATTTATTATTTCTTTGATGATGCGGTTGAATTTATCAAGGTTGTGTCTTAGCATACCTTACAGGAGAGGTAACTTGTTTGTTCGTTCAAGTGACTCGAATTGACAAAACACTTGAAGGAGTTACGTTATTGTGCTCAGTGATTATTGTCAAGAGATTGCGGTCTCCCTATACGTGGAGTATATGTTCGAAGTCGTATTTAGTACAAGGCATAAGATACAGGGTTGGTTTCTTCTACTTCAACATCAAATTGGTAATGATATTTTTCTTCAACAATATATACAGCCTATTGATTTGAAGAATCATTTTATGTACATGCATCACTCGAGGGGAAGTTTCTACGGTTTATTCATTCTCTATTTGTTGATAACAAAAAGGGGAAGAAATATTGTGGTGGCATGGCATGGCTTAAGGGGAAGACAAGGAAGACAAGATTGTTTCATTCATGGTGAGATTTAATTATCTCAACTTCTGCTACTTCGTCTAGGGAAGTTCGTACAAGAATGTGTTTGTTTTGTCATCATCAAATAGGGGAAGATTGTTGGGTTTATTAATTTGATGATACAAAACATAAAGAATGAAACAAGAAAGAATGAAACATGAAGGACTTACTTGCAAAAGAAGATTTATATTTTAGTCCTTCGTAGTATTTTGTAAACCCTAATTTCTATTATATAAAGAAATTAGAGGTACAGGTTTTAATATATGTCTTCCAAGATGTAGATTAAAGGGGTGTGTGTGTGTAACCTAGGCGTGTAGGTTTGTAAACGCCTAGGGTTTGTAAGTTGTTCGTATTCCTCCAAGATCAAAGGTGTCTTTGATCCTGTTACAAGTTTAGTGTAACCGTTCTATTGTGATCGAATAGAATTTGGAGGTGATGGTGTTTGGTAAAACTTTGTGTCAATAACTGTGATTTGTTTTAATTCCGCTGTGCATATTTATTCATAGTTATTATTAAACCCTAAGGCTCAAAACGATCCAAGAACTTAATTGATGATGGCGTGCTTAAGTTCTATCAACCCTTGTTTATGTATTTGATTGTTATATTGTTAGGTTTTGGTTATTAGTAAAGGATGATGATGATGATGGAAGATTGTGATGATGATGATGTTCTTGATGTTATGTAGCTTGGACTAAGGTAAGTAAAATGATGGTAGCATGTGTTATATGGATTTCTAATGTATATGTGTTATGTATGTTTTGTGGTTAGTAATAAGGAACTTGAGATGTGCTTATGTGCTGTAATGAATGTGTTCTAAGTGATGATTATGGTCGTTAGAGTAAGTTGATGTCAAGTGTTAAGGTAAGGATTAGGATATGAGCCGTCAAGTAAGTGTTTAATCTATGTGATGCATATGTGTGGTTTGAAGTGTAATGTATGTTATGATCGTTTTACTTACTAAGCCTTTGTGCTTGCGGTTTAGTTGTCTAACCGTTTTGTAGGTTGACATGTTTATATGGATGGCTTGAAATGATGGAACAAGGAGTTGGTTAGGCGAGAATGGAGGTAGTTGTATTTGAGATGCTTAGGTAGAATACCGAGCTCAAGTATAAAGCTTGTACCCCCGTTGGTCTTTTATTGATTTGTAAAGTGTGGTCGGGTGTCAAAATGATTGTCAAAGAGGTCATGATGATTTGGGAGTCTAACGATGAGTCAAAGTGTAGTTTATGTGTTTATGCATAAAGTTAAAGGGGCGTTTGGTTTAGTTGTAAATATACCCATTTTGAGTAGTAAACGGGTCAAGTGTTGTTGGAACGTGTTTGTTATGTTAAGTTATTGATGTTGGTCAAGTTTGGTGTAAATCGGAAGTCGTATGGATGGTTTGTAGTGAAAATGGGTCAAAACAGGTTATTTGCATAACCCGTCTCAATTGTAAAGTACCCTTTCGGGAAGTCGTTTGGTAAATGTTTTTGCATGAAAATGAGCCCATCGATATACTAAGTAAATCTGGAAAGTTTGGTCTGATAACGAGTTCGGGAGGTCGGGTTTCCAAGACGGGATTTTGAAAATCAATTCGGGCGAACAGCAAGGTTGAACCGCCATGGTTCAGCCTGATTTTGGGGCCAAACCGTTGGGAAAACCCAACCGGCGGTTTGGCAGAATTTTCAGATTTTGGTAATTTTTGAAAAATCATATCTTTTAAACCGTAAGTCGTCACAGGTCGTGCCACCCGTCGTTTTGAAGGTAATTGAATGTACTTTCATTTAAAAATAGTCTCAAGTCCTGAATGTTTATAGATTTTTGTCAGTTGAAAAAAGAGTGTCAGAATGTTCGTAAAATTCAAGCGTTTTCGCGTAAAAAGTTTTAATTTTTGGTCTAAGTGGGCACGGGGTGTAACACATTTTTCATGCACCATGTGGGATCTATTTTTCTTAATATTTTCTTGAGGGCAAGCAAACCCTTAAGTGTGGGGGAGTTTGCGCTCATTTTCTATTTTATTAATTAAAAAAAAAAAAAAAAAAAAAAAAAAAAAAAAAAAAAAAAAAACCAAAAATGTTTTTTTATATTTCAAAATTTTTTAAAATTTCTTTTCGTTTTGTCATTTAGGTATGAATATTGATTTTTCTTTTTTTAGATTTGCTTGAGGGCAAGCAAAGTTCAAGTGTGGGGGAATTTGATAACGCTCAAATTATACATGTTTTTAGGAGCGTTATCGTGGATTTCATGCATATATATTGATCACTTTTATGAAATTATGGTACTTAATGAAGTATAATTTCTATTTTAGGTTCATGGAAGCTCACGACAAAGAAAACCAAGAAAAATACGAAGAAACGATCAATAAACGAAGATTTATGCATATACGAAGAATTCCCGACAAAAGCGAGTCTCTTGGAGTATATTCGAGAAGATAAAGTCATGAAGTTGTAACTTCAAAGACCTAAAAATAAAGCACAAGAGGGAAAACGAGAAAAAAAAATGAAGAAAAGAAGCTAAAACGAAGAAATAATGGAAGACTCATTGTTCCCGACACACCTTCACCATTTTGGCCATAAGTTGAGCATACGAACTCAGATTTAGATGATTCAAACGGCCACGGAAAGGCATGAGAAAGATCTACAACTTTCAATTGGCCAAAATGCTCCAACCGATCGGATGGAGCCTGTAACCGATCGGATGGAGCCAACTTCCTCATCCTTCCGATCGGCATGGCCCCGCATCCGATCAGATGGACCAATCTGACCTCTCCAAGTCATTTTTAATGCTTATTTAAGACAAAAAGAGGGATTAGCATTTTGGACCATAAACCACTAACGCCTTCCTCGTTGGGGCTCCGTGCACTAAGCCACAAGTCTGATCATGTCTCCCTAATAACTCCTAAACCTGTTACTTTATAACATTTTGTGCCCAAGTTACTTACTTGTTGGCTAAGGGTGGCTTCTACATATAAATTAGACCATTTTGGCTTGGTTTTGCGTGTGAAATTCTACCCTCCACCCTTAAGGATGAATTTCCACCAACTTATCTCTCCCAAAAGACCACACACCTCTGCCATTTCTAGAAGTAGTGCTCAAGTGCTAAAGAAAGTGTCCGTGTGTGATTTTCCAGCTTGGTTAGAAGTTGTAGTTGATTGGAGGCTTGAAGGTTGCTATAATCCTTCACCTTTACCTATTGTAATTGATACCTTGGGTAAACTCTTTTTACTTTTACGATGTTGAATTCTATTATTCATGTTGAACTTTTGTTATTGATTAATCTTGACATGGAATAGATTTGAATACTTGTTTGGACATTATGATAACTTGTGATAAAAGGATGTTTGGATATTTGTAGTGTTTGTTTGGATTATGATGATAGCATCATATTCGGTTAAATTGGAACTTGTATTGTTTATTGTTTTGATTAATCATTGTTGAGTCTATAGTCGAAAGGATTCTCAATAGTGGTTGATTTCAATTCATTAGTCGACGAATGTTTTGGTCTTGAACTTTGTGACGATTGTATAAGAAACTTAATAAACATAACAAGTGAAAGTTAAATTTAGATTAAGGGTTGAAAGGCATCTTTTGAGTATGTGTTCTAATCATTTTTCAAGTAGATGGAACTTCACGAATTAATAACATCAAAGTCTAAAGTTCGAAAGGATTCTTTCTTGTTATAGGCATAAGGTTCATGACATGACCATTTGATTGAGGCTTATACATATTTGATTTATAAAACACTAAATTATTATTGGTTCTAAAGGTCGTAAGGATTACTTTTGATAATATGTTTTCCAAACTAACCATCCTAATATCCATGTGATCATTTGTCCAAACATGTATGTTCTTTGTGTGATTGTTCTTATATTGCTTTTCTTGTTGGTTTGATCCGTGACAATCATAACCATCAACTTGTTACTTGCTTAAACAAACAAACGACACTTGAGTGCAACCAAGTCTCTTGGGACGACCTTGACTTACCAACCCAAATACTACATACGACTAGGGTGTACTTGCCCGAATGTGTTCCTAGTTAATCGGTAATTCTTGTTTATAAATTTAAAGCTTCGATGGAGCGCATCAACGGCTTTCGTATACTTCAGTACGAAACCCGAGCTACAATGATGACTTCTGATTATTTCAGATCAGGACTCACATTGTTAATGGCAAAATAAAACAACCCTTGAGCACATGATCAAGATTTTTCAAAAAAGATTTTCCAAAATCTTTCTCAAAATTCTGTGCACAAGACAACTCCCTCCAAAACTCATTGAAACATGCTTTATTTAAAGGGCAATATAAAATTATAAACAAAAATGTTCCAATTTAATGCTCGAAATCCGTCTATCTCTCCAAAAAGCTTTCATTTAAATTAGTTGATATCAAAAATATCACTACATGCTATTTTTGAGGGGGAGAAGACCTGATTAAAATGTGATCAAAAAGTTTAAAGATCGTGGATTGAATCTCAAAAGAGCTTGACTCAGATTAACCCTCGAATTAACGAAAGCTAAATGTTCGTAATTGAAAAGACTATTCCGGGACGGGTAATAATTTCAAACTGGTTCATCCAGTGATGTAAACGTGTCTCGCAAAGGACTTATCCGAGTAGAATGTACCAATTCGAGAGATTAGCTTTTGATATGACCGGGACGGGTAATAATTTCAAGCTAGTCTAACTAGTGATGTAAACATGTCTCGCGATGGTCCTATTAACTGTAAAATCGATCATTTCAAATGTACGAACTCTACCCACCATGTGCATGCTTATCGTAAAATGTATGAGCACATGTGAAGGGGGAGTATTTCTGAAAATCAAAACTCTCGAAGTGTTAACCAAAACGTGTTTTATTCATAAACACTTTGAGATATTTTCACAAAAGGTTTTATGACAAGTGATCATCAAATCTAGGATAATCATGGAGTAATAAGGTTATTATTGTTAGGTTATGTCCTATGATCCGCCAAAGCCTGAGGGATCTACCCAAGGACAATTCCAATAGATTATAATTAGAAGTCCTTAGGTAAGATTGAAAAAAAGAGTAAAATGAGAAAGGAGAAAGAAGGGGTTGAAGAATGAAAAAGAAAAGTTTAATGAAAGGGTGAAAAGAAATAGCCCTCCATGAAAAACTTAGGGCAGAAACCGGGTCAATACATCTGCTATCAGTTATCACAAGTTGATACTGATATTGAAGACAAGACGTCATGGACCCAGTGACGCGCTGCACCACCCCTCCTAGCCACTCAGATATATCTTAAAAGATATTTGTTTCATTTCTCACGGAGAACACTGCATAATCTATCGGCCTCTCACTCCGAGATGTGTTGATATTGAAAAGGTGGCACTCTGCTCCATGCCTCCGACTACTAAAACCAAAATGCACATTATCGAGTCTAGATCCATGAGATTCATTAAAAGATCTCTTAGGAACACTTTCAATATAATACACTTGTGTTCGCCAAAAAGAACACAAGTTGTAAGAGTCTTGTGTTCAAGAAGAATGAGTATGATGGAGGATACGACGCGAATGTACAGAAGATGTTAATCAAAGGCAAGATGAACCAAAAGACGATTACTTTGAAGATCACATAGCATGAAGGAATGAGGTATCAAGACTATTCTGCAACGACACACAAAATTCAAGACAAGGAAGAGTAAAAGACCTAATCACTGGGAGCATCATTTGAATGACCATCCCTTAGGGGGAGATTGTTAGCATTGATTTAAAGTAATGGTCATTTTCGATTTAACAACTTTGTATTTATGTCGTTAAGTATAGATAGTCAAGGGCTCTCGGTTGGACTAATCTAAATGAATAAGTGTTTAGTAGTCAATGTAATATTAAGAAAAATGTACAAGTCCAATCCATGGAACAAGGCCCAACTAAAGCCCACCTCAAAGCCCTTAAGGCGTCACATCTAGTGTATAAATACACCATTCCCTACCTCATTTTCATGTGTGCTTAAGAGTCATATAGGTGGGAGTGTATGTGTGTTTTATGTATTGTTTTCTCTCTTTCTAAGCTAATATATACGGTTAATAGTTTCATACATACGCCTCATATATCTTGCTTTCTTGTCTTGAGTACCATTCGATATATTTAATAGTGTGTGATAAAGATTGTGCTAGTGTTTAACAGGCACATAATTTACAAATCAGGAGTTACGAACGTACTTTGAAGATGTTGGAATCACACATCAAACATCAGTAGTCCGAACTCCACAGCATAATGGGGTAGTTGAAAGAAGAAATTGAACTCTTGTGCAAGCTGCTCGCACAATGTTGATTTATTCTAGTGCACCATTATTCTTATGGGCTGATGCTGTAGCCACTGCTTGTTTCACTCAGAATCATTGCTTAATCCATCCAAGATTCAATAAAACCCCATATGAGCTAGTGAATGATAAAAAACCGGATATCTCTTACCTTCATGTGTTTGGCGATTTGTACTATCCGACGAATGACAAAGAAGATCTAGGAAAGCTGAAAGCTAAGGGTGATATTGGAATCTTCATTGGATATTCAGATAACTCGAGGGCATTCAGGGTGTATAATAGAAGAACTAAGATGATAATGGAGATGATGAATGTGAAGTTTGACGAGATTTCACATATAGCTTCTGAGAGACTCGCTCTAGAACCCGCGCTTAATCCAATGTCTTCTAATAAAAACAGATTAGGACCCGCACTAAACCCACAGAATTCTGGACACATTAGTTCAGGACTCGTACCTCAAGTAGCTCAATCAACAACCACTGAAAAACCTTCAGAACAAGAACTGGAAAATTTCTTCGAGTTAATGTTTGATGAATACTATAGTGGAACTTCGACAAATTCATCACAACAACATTCTGCTGCACCTGCTCAAAACCATCAACCACCATCACCAGAAGATGCATCTACAACAATCGAAGCTGACGCACCAACTCCCTCAACCTCATCTACATCTACTCCAGAAACTCCAATTCTTGAAATTGTTCTACCAAGAGTTGATGAGCAAAATTAAAACACACCATTTCAAGAAGAACCAACACATAACCAAAATGATGTTGCATTAGGAAAAGAAGTATTTGAAAACCCGTTTGCTGCAGACTCTTATGAATCTTCTTCAAGGTTACAAGAACCATCTAACATGCATACGTTAAACCCAAGGTACCCTTCTACACTCAGATGGACAAAAGACCATCCAATTGAACAAGTTATTGGTGAACCTTCAAGGCCCGTTCAAACGAGAAAACAACTCACCACCAACCTCGAAATGTGCATCTACATTTGCTCAATAAGCCTCAAAGAACCAAAGAAAATTCGGGAGGCGATGGCAGAAAACGCATGGATAGAAGCGATGCAAGTAGAAATTCTTCAATACCGTTTGCATGATAGTTGGGAATTAGTTCTAAGACCAATTGACAAACTTTTCATTGATCACAAATGGTTATGGAAGAACAAAAGGGATGAAGAAATGAATGTAATTTGCAACAAATCTCGTCTCGTAGCTAAAGGATTCAGATAGGAAGAAGGGATAGATTTCGAAGAATCATTCGCACTAGTAGCAAGACTTGAAGCAGTTTGGATTTTCTTAGCCTATGCAGCTCACAAAAACATCACAGTATATCAGATGGACATCAAGACTGCGTTCTTGAATGGAACTCTGAAAGAAGAAGTGTATTTGAGTCAGCCAGAAGGATTCGTTAACATGGAACATCCAGACTACGTCTACAAGCTCAAGAAAGCCATCTATGGTTTAAATCAAGTGTTAGGTTTTAAAGGCTTCTTGAGTTACTGCTGCTTACATGATTAAGACTGCTCATGGTTTACACAGGAAATGCTCTAAGTCATTACTACTGCTAGTTATGATGATTAAAGCTGCTTATGGAAGTTAAGACTGCTAGAGTACATTAAGACTGCGGATAGACTTCAAGGAAAAGTACTCTAAGTAGTTAATGCTGCTAGAAGGAAACTTAGTGCTGCTATCTCTAAGTTACTACTGTTGAAAACTTAATGCTGCCAGAGTAAAGTGTTAGTACTACTGAGTGTTTGTTAGTACTGCTGGAGTATTAGAGTCGGTTTATGTTTATAGAATATCTTGTAACGAAAGTTTAGTAATAGATAAATATAGAAAAGATATTTATCTTGTATAGAAAGTTATTGTAAGCCAACTAGGACTCCTTAGCCTATAAAAGGAGGTCCTAGGGCATAGAGTTATATACACGTTTTTCATAGAACTTCAAGGTTGTAAACCCTAATACTGTTGAGTATTCGTATTTTATCAATAATATTGAAGTGTTTTGTTTGATACAATTGTGTTATGTGTTTACTTTTATAGAGTTCTTCTTAAGATCAAATACAAGATTCCGCATTGTGTTTGATAAACTTCAAGATAGTTTCTATACTTAGTTGTTTTAGATTTATCTAAGATAACTAAACCTTACAAGTTAAGGAATTCAATCAAGTGTATTGCTGGGATCAACAAGTGGTATCAGAGCGTGTGATCTAGAAGCTATGATCAAGAAGAACCTGTTTAGACTCAAGGCTGTTCTGATCTTACTGAAGACATGGATTCAGAATCTACATACATGATTACTGTATCAAAGGTACCAATGCTCAAGTCTGGTGAGTATGAGCTATGGAGAATGAGAATTGAGCAGTATATTCAGATGATTGACTACTCTATGTGGTAAGTCATTGAGAATGGTGATACCTTACCAACTGTGGAAACATTCGCTACTGGTGTCAAGACTTTTGTGCCCATTAAGTCTGCTGAAGATAAGGCACAAAGAAGATTAGAAGTTAAAGCCAGAAGTACTCTCATGATGGAAATTCTTAATGAACATCAATTGACTTTTAATCCTATCAAGGATGCAAAGTCTTTGTTAGCTGCTATTGAGAAAAGATTTGGAGGGAATACTGCTAATAAAAAGACAAGGAAGAATCTTTTGAAGCAACAATATGAGAACTTTGCTGATCTAAGTTCTGAGAACCTTGATCAGACCTTTGACAGACTTCAGAAACTTATTAGTCAACTAGCACTTGTAGAAGTAACAATTCCTTAAAAAGATATAAATCAGAAGTTTCTAATAAGCTTGTCACCAGAATGGAACACACATATTGTAGTTTGGAGAAACAAGGCTGACCTTGATACAATGAGTTTAGATGATCTATATAACAATCTAAAAGTGTATGAACTAGAAGTCATAGGGTCATCTAGCTCATCCTCAAGCTCACAGAACTTAACTTTTGTGTCCTCCTCCAATAACAGTTCTGGCAGTACTAATGAAGCAGTTAATACTGCTCATGGAGTTAGTACTGCTGGCACGCAAGTTAATACTGATGGGTCCACAAACTTTGATAACTTGAGTGATGGTGTTATTTATGCTTTCTTGGCTGGTCAATCTAACAGTTCTCAGATTGTGCATGAGGATTTGGAACAGATTCATCCAGATGATCTTGAAGAGATGGACTTGAAGTGGCAGATGGCTATGTTGACAATGAGGGCAAGGAGATTTTTGAAAAATATAGGAAGAAACCTCAAGGTTAATAGGCAGGATAACATGGGTTTTGATAAGTCCAAGGTTGAATGCTACAACTGTCACAGGAAGGGATACTTTGCAAGGGAATGTAGGGCACAAAGGAGCCAAGACTACAAGAATGGAGAGAGCTCAAGGAAAGCTGTGTCTGAGGAACCAAAGAATTCTACAGTTTTGGTGTCTTGTGATGGTTTGGGTGGATATGATTAGAGTGATCAAGCAGCAGAAGGACCAAACTTTGCACTCATGGCCTATTCTTCTTCTTTATCAAGTTCTAACTCTGAGGTATCTAATGATTCTGGTTTTTCTTATAAATCTTGTTTAGATGCTATTGAGGAACTTAAGTCAAGGAATGAAAACTTAAGAGAAGAAATTAAGAAGTTAAAGTTAGATAACTTAGGTTATAAAGTTGGTTTAAAATCTATTGAGCAAAGACTTGAATTTTTAAAACAAAATGAGTCTGAGTATGTAGAGAAGATTAATGTTCTAGAAAGTAAGCTTTATGTTAAAGAAAATGTCATTAATGAACTTACTAAAAGGTTAGAACAGGCTCAAAAAGAAAAAGATGCAGCTTATCAGGAAAAAGAAAAACATCAAGTTAAGGTAAATAAGCTTGAGTTTGCATCTGATCTAGTGAATAAGACAATTGAGTGTCAACTACTGAGGAAAGGTAGTGGCATAGGCTATAATGATGTTCCTCCTCCTATTAAAAGTGCATTTGCACCTCCTTTGAAAGAATTGTCTTGTTTATTTGAAGTTAATGATAAGCTTGTAGGTGAGAATAGTAAGTCTAATGAGCAGAAACCTAAGGTTGAAAAGAAATATCCTGATGCACCTATCATTGAAGATTGGGTGTCTGATGATGATGATGAACAGGTGGAGTCTACACCTAAGTTAGAAGGTAAAACAGTTAAACCTAGTTTTAAACAAGTTGAGCTTGTCAAACCTAGTTTTGGTAAAAAGTTGTTTGGGAAAACTTTTGATTTCATTGTGCAACCTAGGATGTATACTAACAGGCCTAGAGCTAACCAGAGAAATTCGAATAACATGATGTCACAAAGGTTAGGGAGTGACTTTGAGATGTTTAAAAAGGCTTGTTATCACTGTGGTAGTTTTGAACATTTACAGGAAAATTGTTATTACTATCAAAAACCTATTTGGAACTATGCTAAGAGGGTGAATCATCAAAATTTTGCTCAAAACACTCACCCCTTTGCTAAAAGAAACATGGTTCCAACAACAGTAAAAATGAGATCTGGTTTAGTATCAGTTAAGACTGCCAAGCAAAATATTTCTAAACCAGCAGTAGTAACTAATACTGATAGAACAGTTAGTACTGCTAACTCAAAAAGAACAGTGAATGGTGCTAAATCCAGGTTACAGTTTTTAAATATGCCACATTCATCTGTAATAAGGCGTATTCAAAAGAATACAACATTTAGTGCTGCTAAGGCAAAAGCAGTAGTTACTACTGCTAAGTCAAAAGCAGTAACTGATACTGTTTTGGGAAATCATTTTTATGTTGTAAAGGCTTCAACTTGTTGGGTCTGGAAACCAAAAGTTAAAGTTTTAGATCATGTTTTCAGAAATAGCAGTGCGTCAATAGTTTTAAAGAAATACAATTACATTGATGCACAAGGCAGATCCAAGTCAGTAATGGCTTGGGTCCCCAAGAGAAACTGATTTTCTTACTTTATGTGTAGGGCAATCCACAGGTGGAATTTGAGGATGAAGGAGTTTTTGATAGTGGATGCTCTAGGCACATGACAAGAGACATGTCCTATCTTGAATATTTTGAAGAAATTGATGGTGGATATGTTGCCTTTGGAAGTAATCCTAAAGGAGGGAAAATCACAGGCAAAGGGACAATAAGAATTGGTAAATTAGATTTTGAGAATGTGTACTTTGTAAAATAGCTTAAGTTTAATCTTTTTAGTGTCTCACAAATGTGTGAAAAAAAAGAACAGTGTTCTTTTTACTGACACTGAATGTTTTGTTTTGTCTCCTGACTTTAAGTTGATTGATGAAAGTCATTTTTTGCTTAAGGTTCCTAGAAAAGACAACATATACAGTGTTAATCTAAAGAACATGGTTCCCAAAAGAGGTTTGACTTGTCTCTTTGCAAAGGATACATCTGATGAATCTAAGCTTTGGCATAGAAGGCTTGGACATTTAAATTTCAAAACAATGAATAAATTGGTTAAGGGAAACCTTGTAAGAAGGTTACCTTCAAAAGTTTTTGAAAATACTGATATCTGTGTTGCTTGTCAGAAGGGAAAACAACACAGAGCTTCTTGTAAGACCAAAGCAGTGAACTCTATAAGTCAGCCTTTACATATGTTGGACATGGATTTATTTGGACCAACATTTGTGAAAAGTTTGATGAAAAGGATGTATTGCCAAGTTGTGGAAGCTTATTTGGGTCCGAACTTACAACTACAAATAAGCTTGCTTGAACGTTTATGAGCTCTAGGCTGTTAAGCCTTTGATCTAGGATTATGTCTCTTACAAGAACAATGATAATATTGGCGAAATATTCTAATGAAGAACACAATACTATCAATAAGGTTTTGTGGTGTTTCAATGTTTGTTTATTACACTTTCACAGCCTCAATGCTTGGTGATCAACTAAGCACGATTACACTCTAATCAGGGATACTAGATCCTTGAGGCTAAACAAACCTAAACAACATTAGACCCCACGTCTAACGTTCCCACACACACCTTTAAGTGCTCTTACATTTTAACACAACTTTGTGTTGTTGTAATTTGAGAGTACGAAGCACTTTGGTTGATCACTAATCTTACAGTGACACACTCACTGTCCACAGTGACCCACACCTTAACTAAAGGGTATGATCTTCCTTTTATAACATAAGGAGATCATTTACAAATTGATAAGTGTTTAGTCATCCACTTGCTTTTACATGTGTCAAGTCAATAAGATACAACTTGTATCTTGAGTGTTCAACTTGATGACTTGATAAAATATCTAGATATTATATTTGTATAAACATGACTCATACAAAATAATATCTTCTTCGTTCTTATCCTTCAAGCAGCAGAGTGACTCATTGATTCAGCAGTTACTTCATTTGAACTATCAGCAGAGTTGTAATACTATCAGCAGAGTGCTCTGTCTGATCAGCAGAGTTCTCAGCAGGAACAGTACTTTGCTCTTGAATCAGCAGTACCTTGTTGGTCTAGCAGTACCTTGTTCTTGAACTAACAGTACCTTGCTCTTTGGACCAGCAGTACCTTAAAATACACTAGCAGTACCTTGTTGGTCTAGCAGTACCTTGCTCTTGGACCAGCAGTACCTTGTATTTTGCTTATCATTCAGTATTCTATATGTTTCATTCTTCTTACTTTTGATCATCAAATCTATGGAATATTTAATTCCTTACAATCTTCCCCTATTTGATGATTACAAAACAAACACTTTCTTGTACGAATTTCCCTAGACGAAGTAGAGAAATTGAGATAACTAAATCTCACCATGAATGAAACTATACTGTCTTCCCCTTAATCTATGCTATCCACCACATCTCTTCCCCTTTTTGTTATCAACAAATAGGAAATATTACAAATATGATCTTTACAACTACAAACTAAAATTTAATCAATAGTAGTAAGAATCAATAACTTTCCCTTGTGGTGATGCACATATACAATAAATAAATGGTTAAACATCTTGAACATTGAAGCTTCCCCTGAAACTAATATGTTAACCATTCGAATCTCCATTCTTGTAGGCTTTTATGATTTGACAAAGAAAAAACCAATCATTACCAACTTGTTGATGAAGTAGAATAAACCAATCTTGTGTCCTATATCTTGTACTAAAACTGACTTTGAACTTATACTAACACCATATAAGTAGATCGAAATCTCTTGATAAAATCCTCATCTTCAATGAGACACTGAGCACTACAAAGCAACTCCTTTAAGTGATAGTTAACTAGGTCTTCGTCCATCCTCCCCTTGACCTATGAAAACTAGATTTAACAAGTCATCACCATAATTTTTGAAGTACAAACAAGTTATCTTTTCTTCCAAAGATATGACAAAACACAATCTTGAAAAAATTCAACCTCAACTTCAAATAAGCAACAAATGACCTTTTTCACCAATAATAAATTGATAAACAAGCCTTTATATCTTTTAAGAACCAACTCTCTTCTGTGTGTGATTCTTCCCCTATGTGTGTGTAAACCAAGAAAGAAAAACAAAAAATTCGACCATACCTCAACTGTTTCTGCAGCAGTATTCAACGATGCATATCTTGCAACCTAAGGCTCAGATTGAAGATCCCTCCGGTGAGAATCTAACTTGATATACCAAGAACCTTCACCAAAAATTTCAGCCCAATCCAACGGTTAACGAAGGATTTATAGCCTTTGCAAAACTGCTCTGCAGAAAGTTGCGAAAAATTAAGCAAAAACGAATTTTTCTTCTTTCTTAGCTAAAACCTTTTCTTTTCCTAAATCCAGAGCCCCCCCCCCCCCCCCCCCCCCGCTCTGATACCAATTGTGGAAGCTTATTTGGGTCCGAACTTACAACTACAAATAAGCTTGCTTGAACGTTTATGAGCTCTAGGCTGTTAAGCCTTTGATCTAGGATTATGTCTCTTACAAGAACAATGATAATATTGGCGGAATATTCTAATGAAGAACACAATACTATCAATAAGGTTTTGTGGTGTTTCAATGTTTGTTTATTTCACTTTCACAGCCTCAATGCTTGGTGATCAACTAAGCACGATTACACTCTAATCAGGGATACTAGATCCTTGAGGCTAAACAAACCTAAACAACATTAGACCCCACGTCTAACGTTCCCACACACACTCTTTAAGTGCTCTTACATTTTAACACAACTTTGTGTTGTTGTAATTTGAGAGTACGAAGCACTTTGGTTGATCACTAATCTTACAGTGACACACCACTGTCCACAGTGACCAACCTTAACTAAAGGGTATGATCTTCTTTATAACATAAGGAGATCATTTACAAATTGATAAGTTTAGTCATCCACTTGCTTTACATGTGTCAAGTCAATAAGATACAACTTGTATTCTTGAGTGTTCACTTGATGACTTGATAAAATATCTAGATATTATATTAGTATAAACATGACTCTCAAAATAGTATCTTCTTCGTTCTTATCCTCAAGCAGCAGAGTGACTCATTGATTCAGCAGTTACTTCATTTGAACTATCAGCAGAGTTGTAATTACTCAGCAGAGTGCTTGTCTGATCAGCAAGTTCTCAGCATAACAGTTTTGCTCTTGAATCAGAAAGTACCTTGTTGTCTAGCATACCTTTTCTTGAAATACAGTACCTTGCTTTTTGGACCAGCAGTACCTAAAAACACTAGCAGTACCTTGTTGGTCTAGCAGTACCTTGCTCTTGGACCAGCAGTACCTTGTATTTGCTATCATTCAGTTTCTATATGTTCATTTTTTGCTTTTGTATCACAAATCTATGGAAAATTTAATTCCTTACAGGATGTATTGCCAAGTTGTCACAGATGATTACAGTAGGTTTACTTGGGTTTTCTTTTTAGCATCTAAGGATGAAACCAGTGGAATTCTTAAGGCTTTCATAACCAGGATAAAAAACCTAGTTAATCATAAGGTTAAAGTGATAAGATGTGACAATGGAACTGAGTTCAAGAATAGGGACATGAATCAGTTTTGTGAGTTGAAAGGTATTGAGAGACAGTATAGTGTAGCTAGAACTCCTCAACAAAATGGTGTTGCTGAGAAGAGGAATAGGACACTAATTGAGGCTGCTAGAATAATGTTAGCTGATTCTAAATTACCTACTACTTTTTGGGTAGAAGCAGTCAATACTGCTTGCTATGTGCAGAATAGAAGTAAAGTAGTTAAGCCTCAAAACAAGACCCCTTATGAACTTTTACATGGTAGAAAACCAATGTTAGATTTCTTAAGACCATTTGGGTGTTCTGTTACTATCTTGAATACCATAGATCACTTAGGAAAGTTTGATGACAAGGCTGATGATGTTTTCTTTGTTGGATACTCAATGAATATCAAAGCTTTTAGAGTGTTCAATAGTAGGACCAGGAAAGTGGAAGAGAACTTGCATGTTAGGTTTAGTAAGAGTACACCTAATGTTGCAGGGAGTGGACCAAACTGGTTGTTTGATATTGATTCACTAACCAAGACAATGAATTATGAGCCAGTTGTTGCAGGTACACAATCTAATGAGTATGCAGGTACAAAAGCTAATACTGATGCATGTACACAAGCTAGGAAGGAGACTGGGCCTACAAAGAAGTACATTTTGCTACCCATATGGACTGAAGATCCACCTTTCTCAACCTAAGAGTCAAAGAGTTCACAAGAAGATGATATTGATGAAGATCCAAAAGATGCTAAAGAAGATGGTGTAAAATCTTTTGATGATGATACAGTGGTTAATGAAGAAAAGCAGATTGATGAACAAGTAAAGGATGATGTATCATATAATATTGCCAATGAAGAAAATGACACTAGCAGCACTAACTCTATTAATACTGTTAAGCCAAGTGTTAATGTTGCTGACAAGGAATGATTTGCTTTTAATGAGGATGATTATCCACATGATCCAAACATGCCTCCATTGGAAGAAATATATCCTGATTCTGATGATGATGTACTTGGTGTAGAGGCTGACATAACCAATATGGAAGAGGAAATTCTTGTCAGTCCTATTCAAACTACCAGAATTCACAAGAATCGTCCTAAAGAACAAATCATTGGAGAGCCACAATCCACTGTTCAAACAAGAAACATGACAAAAGGTTTGAAGGAACAAGATTTCTTTTCTCAATCCATTCATCAAAGAAACAGTCATAAAGACCTTCAAAACTATTTGTTTGCTTGTTTTCTATCACAAGTAGAACCCAAGAATGCTCATAAAGCATTACAGGATCCAAGCTGGGTGGAGGCTATGAAAGAAGAGCTTTTACAATTCAAGCTTCAAGAAGTTTGGACTCCGGTAGATTTGCCTAATGGGAAGAGGGCAATTGGTACCAAGTGGGTTTTCAGATGTAAAAAGGATGAAAGAGGTATTGTGATTAGAAACAAGGCAAGGTTAGTAGCTCAGAGATATACTCAAGAAGAAGGCATTGTTATGATGAAGTATTTGCTCCAGTTTCAAGAATTGATGCTATAAGGTTATTCTTGGCTTATGCTTCATACAAAGACTTTGTAGTGTATCAAATGGATGTGAAGATTGCTTTTCTATATGGGACAATTGATGAAGAAGTTTATGTCTCTCAACCACCTGGTTTTAAAGATCCTGTTTTTCCTAACAATGTTTACAAGGTGGAGAAAACACTTTATGGTTTACATCAAGGTCCTAGAGCTTAGTATGACACATTGTCAATATATCTGTTGGACAATGGTTTCAGTAGAGGTAAGATTGACAAGACTTTGTTTATCAGAAGGCACAAAGCTGATATCATGCTAGTTCAAGTTTATGTTGATGATATCATCTTTGGATCAACAAACAATGTGTTATGTGTTGAATTTGAGAAGCTTATGCATGAAAGATTTCAGATGAGTTCTATGGGTGAACTCATATTCTTCTTAGGATTACAAGTCAAGAAAAAGGAGAATGGCATATTTATCAGTCAAGATAAGTATGTAGCTGAAATTTTGAAGAAGTTTGGGTTTACTGATGTGAAGCCTGCAAAGACAACAATGGAAACTTCCAAGCCCCTGCTCAAAGATGAGGATGGTGAAGAAGTTGGTGTCCATTTATACAGATCAATGATTGGCTCATTGATGTATCTTATAGCTTCAAGACCTGACATTATGTTTGCAGTATGTGCCTGTGCCAAATATCAAGTTACACCAAAAGTTTCACATCTTTAATGCTGTGAAAAGAATTTTTAGATACTTGAAAGGTCAATCCAAATTGGGCCTTTGGTATCCAAAAGATTCACCTTTTGATTTGGTAGCATACGCTGATAGTGATTACGCTGGAGCTAGCTTGGATAGGAAATCCACAACCGGAGGTTGCCAATTTCTAGGATGCAGATTGATTTCATGGCAGTGAAAGAAACAAACTGTGGTTGCTAATTCCACAACAGAAGCTGAGTATGTGGCTGCTTCAAGTTGCTGTGGACAAGTGCTCTGGATTCAAAATCAATTGCTAGATTCTGGGTACAATTTTATGCATACCAAAATATTTATTGATAATAGCAGTACTATGTGCATAATTAGAAATCATGTTTATCCATAAAAAACAAAGCATATTGAGATAAGACATCATTTTATAAGAGATTTCTATGAAAAGAAGTTAATTCAAATGGTTAAAATCCATACTGACAATAATGTTGCTGATTTGCTCACAAAAGCTTTTGATGTAGGTAGATTTCAATTCTTAATTGTCAGTATTGGAATGTTAAATCTTTGAAAATTCTTATCTCTTTATGTTTTTGTAAAGTTTTGTAAGGATTAGTACTGTTATTAGGTCAATAAATTTTTCCTGCTGCTGAGTATACTTAGTGTTGCTAGTTATACTTAGAACGCCAGTTATACTTAGTACTGCCAAAGTATAATTGATGATATGATTATTGGGTATTGTGTTATGTTTGTGTTTTTGGGACTAATCTTTTGCAGGATAAGTTGAAAAAAGTGATGGAGTGCTAAAAAATTAAGTTGTTTGGAGTGGAAACTGACTTTGTGCTGCTAGGCATAAGTTAGGGCTGCTAAGCCTAACTTAGTGCTGCAAGGTTTCTACTTCTATGTTTGAGAGTGCAGGGTACTCTTTTTGAAATATGAACGATTAAGAGTTTATATCCTTCAATCATTCACACACGTGTTTTTATCCGATCAAAACTCTCTCAAACATAAACCCTAACTCCTTTTTATCAACTAATTTCAAATCCCAGCAAAACCCTACAAAATTTTTCATAATTCACAATGTCGACTCTGTCTTTTGCTGATAAACATAACATGATTGCATTTTTGAAAAAACCCAAAGAAAGTGAAGGTTTTTCTGAAATCATTGATTTTCTTAATGCTACTCATATTAAGTAAACCTACCGTATATATTTACAACATCAAACAGTTTTGGGCTAGTGCTAAGGTCAAAACTAATGATGGGGAAACACAGATACATGTCCTTGTGGATGGGCCGAAGATACTCATTACTGAGGCATCTGTTAGGGAAATTCTTCATCTAGCAGATGCTGAAGGAATTGAAAGTCTTCCAAATTCTACAATTTTTGAAAATCTTGCACTGATGGGGTATGAAAGGCAAAGTGATTCTTTAAAATTTTCAAAAGGTATCTTCTCTCCTCAGTGGAAATTCTTAATTCACACTATGTTACAGTGTCTTAGTCCAAAGACTACTGGTTGGAATGAGTTCAGTACTAATATGGCTTCTACCATTATCTGCTTAGCTAAAAATCAAAGATTCAATTTTTCAAAATTAAATTTTGATAGTGTGGTTAAGGCCTCGGATAGTTCTTCAAATAAATTTTACTTGTATCCGAGGTTTTTGCAACTTCTTATGGACAAAAAATTTACAAATAAGAAAGTTCATAACAAGGTTTATCCTGCTCTCTCTCATAATAAAAATTTCTTTTCTAATATGAAGAGAGAGGGTAAGGATTTTTCTAGCATAGTTACACCATTGTTTTAAACAATGTTGGAACTGGGTCAAAATTAGGGTGAAGGTTCAGGAAATCAAACTGAAACCTATCACACACCCACTATTATAGCATCATCATCACAACCTAAAAAGACCTATAACCATAGGAAATCACAAAATAAGGACACTGAGCTTCCTCAGGATAGTTTCAGGATGGCTGAAGATGAGGTTGTGCATGAGGAGAGAGTCATAGTTTAGAAAGAGCTACCACTACTGCTTCTAGCTTAGTATCAGAGCAGGGCAATGGTAACATAAGTAAGACCCAATCTAAGGCAACATCGACTGAATCAAGTTCCAATGGAACTGACTCAGAGGATGGAAACCCCAGATGCCAAGAAACCAAGGGGGCTCAAGTGCTCAGACTAGGTTTGAGACTGAGTCTACTATTCCCAATGATCCACCTCTCAGGATAGGTAACACAATCCGAAGTGGTGAGGGAAGTATGGAACTTATTAATGAATTGATGGATAAATGTACAAAATTGTCACAGGATGTTCTTGACCTTCAGCAACTTACTACTTCTCAAGGTTCTGAAATCACATTGTTGAAGAGAAGAGTTAGATACTTAGAAGGAAGAAAAAGGTCAAGAACACACAAATTACAAAGAATGCATAAGGTGGGCACAGCATAAAGAATTGATTCTTCTAGCTCTGGAGATGTTCTTAAAGTTTTTCAAGAGGATGCTCCCAAACAAGGGGGAATAATGAGAACATGGTTTCAGGGGAGGATACAGAGGATTAAGAAATGGATGAGCAGGTTGATGACTTTGTTGTTGCTGATATGATAGGCAATAAAGTGGTGTTGGATAATGCTGCTAAGGTTGTTGTGGAAGAACAAGTAGTTAAAACTGCTGGTATTGATAAGTTAATAGAAGTGGCTAAGCAAATGGTTAATGTTGCTGATAAAGATGCTGCCAGTGTTGAAGTTTCAGTTAGTCTTGCTAGTGAAAACGTTAGTGCTGCTGAGCTAAATCTTAATGTTGCTAGTACAAAAATTGTTAGTGTTTCTAATGATGATGATCTTACCACTATGGCTCAAGCTCTAACTGCTTTAGGCAAATCACCAATCAAGTTTAAAGAAAGTTCAAGACCTAAAGCCAAAGGTGTTATTATTAGAGAACCATCTCCAACAACAACACAAACAACACAATCACAACAACCATCACAAGACAAAGGCAAGGCAATTTTGATTGAAGGGCCAAAGCAGAAATACTTGTCTTTGAAACAACAACAACAACAACTTAAAAAAATCAAGAAGAATATGATGCTGAAAATCAGAGGATACTTGCTCAAAGAAAAAAGGAAGAAGAAGCTAGTCTTGCTATGATAGATGAATTAAATGAATGGGATGACATTCAAGCTAAATGTGAAGCTGATCACATGTTAGTTCAACAAATGTGGCAAGATGAACAGGAAGAACTATCATTGGAGGAAAAGGCAAAGCTCTTTATGAAATTTTTAGCTGACCTAAAGAAGTTCTTTGCAAGGAAGCGATCTGAAGCTAAAAGGAACAAACCACCTACTCAGGCACAAAGAAAGAATTATATGCAAATCTATCTGAAAAATATGGGAGGATGGAAAGAAGCTCAATTTAAAGGGATGAGTTATAACAGAATCAAAGAAGAGTTTGACATTGTTTTTAGAAGAACAAATACTTTCATTGCTATGAGTTCAGAAGAAGTAGTGGGGAGTTCAAGGAAAGTTAAGACAACTAAAGAAAGTGGCAATAAATGAACAGGGTCAGAGTTAGAGTCTGAAAGCAGCAAGAAGTAGAAGCTAGAGATAATAGCAATGACAACTTAAGGTGATGTGCAAACAGAGCAAGCAGAGCAAATTAAGAAACAAAAGCTAGAGATGGAAAGTCTGAAGAAGCAGAAAATTGGAGAATTGAGAAGCTTAAAGGCTGAGCAAGCAAAGAAAGAGCAAGAAGAAGCAAAAGCTAAGTTAATACATTTAACTGAACTTGCTTCAGATCATGATGAATAAATTATTGATGTTGTTCCGTTGCAGACCAAGGTACCCATTATTGACTGGAAGATAGGACATCATGGAAAAACTGCATGGTGGGAAATTATAAGGGTTGGTGGAACATCTCAAAGATTTGTTACTTTTGCACAAATGCTTAGGAAGTTTGACAGAGAAGACCTAGAGACATTGTGGGGACTGGTTAAAGCTAAGTATGGATTAACTAGGCTTGAAAATATTTTGGATAGAATTTTATGGGGTGATCTAAAGATAATATTTGAATGGCATCAAGCAGATAGTGTATGGAAAGAACAGATTGGAAATAAAGTTGTGCTTTGGAAACTTTTTCAAACATGTGGAGTACATACTATGATGATGAGATGAGGATTACAAATCTACATGTTGGTTGAGAAAGATTATCCCTTGAACAAAGCTACACTTGACATGATGCTGATTAAAAATGTTAAACTGAAGATTGATTATTGGTCTGAGATGGTTTATCAGTTGCTCAAGAAATTAGAGAAACAACTCTATGGTGTTGATTATAAGAAGATGAGAAAATAGAGTGTTTGGAAGCATCCTCCTGGTGAAGGTTCAAGCTTTGATTGAAACTTGATGATTTTAAGGGAAAATATCAAGTTTAGGGGATGATTGTTAGGTTTTAAAGGCTTCTTGAGTTACTGCTGCTTACATGTTTAAGACTGCTCATGGTTTACAGAGGAAACGCAATAAGTCATTACTGCTGCTAGTTATGATGATTGAAGCTACTTATGGAAATTAAGACTGTTACAATACATTAAGACTGCTGACAGACTTCAAGGAAAAATACTCTAAGTAGTTAATGCTGCTAGAAGGAAACTTAGTGCTGCTAGCTCTAAGTTACTACTGCTGAAGACTTAATGCCGCCAGAGTAAAGTGTTAGTACTGCTGAGTGTTTGTTAGTACTGCTGGAGTATTAGAGTCGGTTTATGTTTATAGAATATCTTGTAACGAAAGTTTAGTAATAGATAAATATAAAAAGAATATTTATCTTGTATAGAAAGTTATTGTATGCCGACTAGGACTCCTTAGCCTATAAAAGGAGGTCCTAGGGCATAGAATTATATACACGTTTTTCATAGAACTTCAAGGTTGTAAACCCTAATACTGTTGAGTATTCATATTATATCAATAATATTGAAGTGTTTTGTTTCATACAATTGTGTTCCGTGTTTACTTTTATAGAGTTCTTCCTAAGATCAAACACAAGATTCTGCATTGTGTTTGATAAACTTCAAGACAGTTTCTATACTTAGTTTTTTTAGATTTATCTAAGATAACTGATGTGTCGTGTGTAGTGCAAGTTTTAAATTTTTATAAAATCAATTTATCCGATTCTTTAATCAACACATATGAGCAAGTATACTCTTCCGTAGTAGTAAAGGTGGGTAAGTTGAGATCGTCCCAAGGGAATTGTGGTTTGGGTTTGCAAAATAAGTTTTGTCAAAAAAGATTGTCAATCCTTTTTGGTGTAAATGCTAAGGTAAACAAAAATCAATCAATCAAAAACAAATATACTTGTGTGTAGTTCCATGATAATTGTATAGAGTAATCTAACAAGTTGGGTGTGACTTGTAATGATGCACAACTTAAAATTGAGTGATTCACAATCAATGGTTTTTATCATGAGAAATCATCTCTAAGAATTCAATCTCCTAGTTAATTCCTTTCGGCCTTTGTTAACTAGTGCGATAATTCTATTAGACTCTTTGTTGTTTGAAAAGCATTTCTTATTCTAAGAATTCCTACGAATCCTTTCGGCCTTTTCTCGTGATGAAATCGTTTCCAAATCCATTTTAATGAGCTAATATGATGCTTGTCACACACCATAATCCATACTAATTCGTGCACTAACTTTTTGGCATAAAAACATAAAGAAAATCCTTTCGGCCTTTGTTAATCTTTAAAACTGTTTTTACCAACTAATTAAGCAAGATTAGATTTTATTTCAACAAACTCATAAAACAAGATATGATTTCATGCATCACTATGAAATAAGAATACTCCAACACTTATCACATCATACACACATGTATAACCAAAATCACTCCATAACAATCATATTCAAACACAAGTAATAAATCATATTTTCATTCATCTTAAAGTAAAAGTAGTTCATAATAACTCAAACAAGAAATACCTATTTGTGAAATTACAAGAACTAGAATTGTGGAACTATAGCAACCACTCTCCTCCAATCGCCTATGATCACACGTAAACAACTCCACACTTGGACATAACTCTTGAGACTTGAACTCAAGATTCCCTGGACGTTTTCACAGCAACTACAAGCTTTCGGGCAATGATAATAAGTTTAGCAAGACTTGGTGTAAGCCTTACTAGGTTTTTGGTTTGTCACACATTGTAAATTAGCTAAGGGTCCTTTAAATAAGTGAAGGAACCCTTATCCCTCAAGCAAAAATGTAGGATCGAGTACTTCGAGCTTGATTGAGCTTGGTATAAACAAGAACCTCTGCAATACAAGTGTTTATGCGGAAACTAAACAGCAAGTATTATAAAGAAGAAAACTCTAAGAGAACAATGATCCTCTATGGATCAAACTATTGAACTAAGAATCGTTTATTGAATATTGAAAGATGTTCAAGGCATGTACTTAAACTCATAGACGGGTTTAGCTTTTATACTAACAAGATCACCTAACCCTAACCCGTTCTACAAGTAAACGTGTAAAGAGATTAACAACAATCTCTTCTAAAAATAAATCATAACAAACATTCTAAATATGCGGATAACAACTAACACTATCCGCAGGAATAATACTATCGGCAGAAACAAGATAACACTGTCGGCAGCAATGAGCTTTCAGCAGGAACCAAGCTATCGGCAGGAACCAACTTTACACTATCGGCAGCAACAATGAACTCTTATTTCCCAGAGATCCTAACAATCCTCCCCTAATCTTGAGGTTGACTAGGTTAACCTGCAAGATTCCAATGTGATAGAGCTTTCATAAACTCAGGCTTGAGGACTGCGACTTAGCAGCAACAATAAGAAGTAACCAGCAGCAACTGCAATAACTTCAAGATTCCAACTTCTTTAGCATCCAGCAGCAACTTCAATAGAGCAGCAGGAACATGAAATCTTCTTCAAAATAGATTTACTGGTCACCATAACATCACTTGAACTTGGCTGCTACTAATGACAAAATGTACATCAAATCTCTTTAAGTTTCATACTATTCTCATCACATCCAGGTGTGTTAACTCCTGTGAGAGGTGAATCATTGAAAATTAATGGATTTGATGTCTCTTTACCAATAGCCATCACTACTGGAGTAGCCAATGTTTAGGTGTGTTAGACCATGGTACATTGATAACCATCTGATTTATTAGCAAATCAGCAACTATAAACGGATTTGACTTGTCTTTACCTGTAGCCGTTTGCTCAGGACTAGCCAATTCTTTGGTTTCAACTGAACCTTGGTGAATTGAATACCAAATATGGATACCAAATGTCTTTACCACAAACCATACTTTTGTGGACTAGCCAATCCTTTGGATCCCATAAGGGTTACATCCATGGTGAATTGAGAACCATTTTCAACTCTCAGAAACAAATCATGGGTGAGTTGAAGTACCCTATAGCTTTGAGCAAGCTATTACAGCTATCAACGGATTTGATAATCACACCAGAGCCGTACCCTCATGGTGAATCAACTCTTTCTTGTCTGCAAGACATGGTGAGTTGAGCACCATTTATTGTGTAGGTGTAAACACCAACACTGTACCTGCAAGGTGTTGCTCAAAACCAACTTATTAGCACACAAATATACAATAAGAATTTTTTTTTTTATTTTTTTTTTTTTTATTTTTTTTTTTTTTTGAACTAAGAAAAACACTCCAAAATAAAATAAGAAAAGAAAATAAGAAAGAAAGAAATGAAAACTATACAACAACAACAAGAATAATCCTCCCCTTGAGCTTTATCCTCCCCTTAATCTGCATTCCTCCCCTTAAGCTGATGATCCCTTAGCTGCAACCTGATCCTTGATGAATTTAACCAATTGTTCAGCTGTGGTTAGATCATTTCCTATAATATGCTTAGGAACTTTGACCTTCTGTGATAGCATTCTCTTTAACACTCCTTCAGTTAAAGGATAAGCAATATCCACAAACATAGTGAGGAACTTGCCAGAGGTGAGTTCCACAACATGAACATTGGAATAAGGATATAACTTCCAAGAGAAGACTCTCCATGATGATTGATTACCCCACACTAGTTTAGTCTTGTCACCATCCAATTTATTCATCAAGACTTGTAAATCTCCCCATAACAATAGGCCAATCTCAGTAGGAGTATTAGATTGATAATGATTATCTACAATCTCATAAAGACGCTCCAAATCTTGTCTTTCAACCCTATCCAAGATCTCCCTTAGAAATGTAAAGAACTTGATTGTCCCATCAAGAGAAAACCAAACATTTACATCACCATCTGAAGTAGATCTAATCTCCCAATGAGCAATATGACCCCAAGACTGAATGGAGTCATCTTCTGAATCACTTTCAGAACCAACCTCAATCAAATCATGATCATCCACTTCAAGAATATCCACAGAAGTGGAGTGGAAAGAATGACTCTTCTGCCTTGATCTTAGACCATATCGAATAATAGGAACAGACACAGAAGGCTCAGCAGAGATAGAAGCATTAGCAGTAGGAAGATCAGCAGGAACAAGATCTTCCTTTGGTACCTCAGATGCATCATCAGTAGAACTTGGAGCAATGAATGAATCATCCTTAGAGCCTTCTCCAGACTTCATTCTCTTTGCAACATCAGACTCCAAAGATGAAGATGCTCTTTTTCTGCTTTGTGGAATATCAGTATCTACTAAAGAGTTGAGCTTTGCATAAGTATCAAGGAACAACTTTTGAATGGCACCTTCAGGCCAACCTTTGAAATCACTGATCTTGTAGTTAGCTTCATTCCTTAGATACACCTTCATAAAATTGATATTATCTCTGTTTGTTGGCATCTTATATCCTAACCTTTGTCTTTCCTTGATCCTGTGCATCAATTCATTCCAAGTGGTTGCTCTTTGTTTCTTCAAGATGAATGCCTTGAGCAGATCTGACCTTGTATCTGAATCCAATTCAGACATTTGAAGAACCATAAATCCATGAGCTCTAATAATCATGTCAGTGTTCAACAAATATTCAACTTGTGCACTAAACACTTCTGAAGAAGGATCATCTGAACTTGGGTTATTTATAATCCCAGCAACATTTTTCTCATCAACAGACAATTGTCTTGCAAGCTCTTCATCTTGAGCAAGCTGTGCTAATCTAGCTTTTTCAGCAGCAATTTCCTGTTCATGCACCTTTGCAGCTATCTCTTCATCATGTTCAGTTGCTTCAGAAGGAATGATGTTACTTTCAGCAGCAACAGATGAACTTCCAACAGTAGTAACAGGATCCTTAGATGCAGAAGAAATATTTTCAACATTAGCAGTAGCAGCAGACACATCAGCAGCAATGGCGACATCAGTAGCAATGGAGACATCGGCAGCAATGGTCCTTGGTTCAGTGGAGACCTGTGCTTGAGGAGTGATGTTGTGCTCAGAAGTTGTAGGAACTACAGTATTTGCACCATCAAGAGAAACAGATGCTAGAACATTAAGCCCATCAAATATCATATCATCCTGATCTTCCTCAGACTCAGAAAGAATAACCTTTCTTTTCTTTTGCATTTGACTACCCTCCAATATTCTGATCTTATCATTTAGTTCTTGGATAGTTCTACTAAATGCTTCATTAGAATCCCTGAGCTCCTTTTCCAAGCTCTCCACTTTCTCACCAAAAATCCTTTTTGTCTCATTAAGTTCTGACTCCAATGCCTCAATTTTCTTCACAGATCTTTCAAGTAGCTGAGACATAGAGGTGAGATCAACAGCATCATCAGTTCCACCAGCAGGAACACTTGAAGTATTAGGTACTTCACTGACTCTGGGTGGAGAAACATTAAATCCCTCCCCTGCATTGATGTCAGAACTAACTGGCTGCCTAGTGGGACTAGGTGATGAAAACCTTGAAGAAGAAGGTAAATCCTCTAAAGGAGATGGCTGGACAATAGGTGTATCAGCTGAGATGGGCTGCTCATTGAATTCAACATTGTCATTAGTCTCAGGTGTAGGTGTCACTGGTCTGGGTGAAGGTGGTAATGGATCATCAGCAGCAATAGATGCAGATGCAGCAGCATCAACTGAAGTCTCTTGCTCAGGTGCATTAGGTGATGGTGGGATATTATCAGCAGGATCAACATTGTCGGCAGGATCAGGGATATCAGCAGGATCAGGGTGGTGTAACATATGAGGCAACAAAGGCAAATGTTGGCCAGTAAAGTTCATCTTCATCAGGGCAAACATTTTGGCAGTCAACCTATTTATAATCTTAGGGGATGTATTAATGGTCTGTACACCTAAGATGATTTGAAGAAATCTAGGGTACATCAAAAAGCTGTTTTTACCATTACTTAGATTCTCAACCATTCCCTCAAAAATATATTTTGCCCAATTAAAAATTCTACCCTGGGATAAACAAACTAGACCAGATGCAACAGGGCTTGGACACTGATCCCATCCACCTGACTTAACACTAAGACACTGAAGTAAAGTATGAATCAGAAATCTCCATTGAGGAGACAACCTACTTTTCAAGAAGGTGCAACTTCCAGCAACAGGATACCCTATAGCTGCCATACCATCAAGAATGTCTTGCCTTGGAAGATCATATTCTCCTTGTTCCTCAGGAAAGTGAAGCTGAACTCGAATCAACTCCTCAGTAATAACCACTTCTTGATTATCGATGGTAGCAACAATATCATTTTCCCTTCCCACAACATGTCTTACTTTAGCAGTTCTCCAAAACTGTTTGACCAAAGAATCATATACCGTTACTGGGCAATATGTGAGCGCATAACAAATGGATGACCCACGAAGAAATTCCAGCACTTCATCATAACCAGCACTTTTTGAAGATGATTCCAAATAAGCAACCTTGTTATGATCATCTTTGTAACGAAGAGTTGTCATTGTATTGAAGGAATGAGTTAGGGTTTGAAATGAGAAGATTAGGGTTTGATAGGTTTCTAAGAAATAGAGATGAGAGATGTGCAATTATATGTTGAGTTTCCAAAAATATCACTTTAAATTGCTGCTATTTATTGCACGTATCATTGATTAATTAGCTTAAGAAAGTTTGACCTTTCGGCAGTAACACTTGGTCAATCGGCAGCAATAGGAGGTTTGACCAGTCGGCAGGAATGAAGTGGTTTGACCAAAGTCAACCTTCCGAACTTTGTCATTAAGAATAACTTACCCGAATTAACTCTCAATACCAACCAGCAATAAATTTGCACTAATCTCCATATCGTTATATAACCCTCAAATCACATAACTCTAGCATCACAACACCCTTTATCACCACAAATCAAACTCAATTTTCCAAAAGAAAACAAGTCACATTATGGGTTTATCCAAACATCCAATAATCGAAATCTCATCGGATTCTTCCTCCTCGAGTGACTCAGGATGGAACAACTACTTTCCCAAAACAGCATCATCCTCTAAAGTCAAAGGTAAGGCCAAGGTTGAGGAGGATTCATCTGATCCTCTTCCATCTACCCCTTCTTCTTTTGAGTACTTTAGCTCTGATGATGAAGATTCATCAGAGTTGAAGTCTTTGGTGTATTACCAGGGCGAATGGGAGACTTTCCCTCCCAATTTTCCTTTAACAGATGAGGACAGAAGACAGATGAAGGAAACTGAAGCTCTGCTTGCTGAAGAGATGGAGAGAGCAACTGCAGCTTTTTATAAAGTACCAGTACCAAAAGGCAAGGCTAAACATCAAGAAGGTTCAAGCCGAGAAAAACCAAACCCTAGAAGTCGACACAATCGACAACGTGAAGGCAAAGATCCAAGACAAAGGAAGAATCTCACCAGAACCACTCCCAAGCCAACCCAGCCAGCTTCACAATCAAGCAACCCAAAACCACAACCAACCCAACCAACTCCACAAGCAGGTATCCCTACTTCACAACCAATCCATCCATCTTCAAGGACACGATCCAGAACTCATCAGAGGTCAACTACCTCAAGCTCTTCAAAGCCATCCCCTGAACAAAGACAACCACGGCCAGTCATCTTGGCACTTGCAGTTCCCCATGTTTATGAAGAGATCATTCGCCAGAGAGGAAAGAGGTACATGCCTGAAAACATGGGTAAGGGTAAAGAGAAGATGGAATAGGTGGTAAGGTTTAGGTAGATTTATGATGGATGATTGGAATCTTTTGTAGCTTTTGTATGATGTGGAATGATGTTGATAAGTATCTTTTGTAACTCGAACTCTTTTGTAACCAGCAACTGAATGTACTGATCTTTCTTATGATGAATGAAAATTGCTGTATTTAGCTTTAATTCCAAGCACTAAGAAGCTGCAAAATAAAGTTAACTAACAAAAGACACTGAAAATCCTGCAAGATAAGATTAGAGAAACACAAATAAAACTTAAAAGAATGAAAAACAAGACAAAATTACAAGCATTAGCCTCCCCTTAGGCTAAAGCTACCCATTAAACCAGCAAACACAATTACAACAACATTAAAAACCAAACAAATCAACTACCAAGGATACCATGGAGAATAAGCCATTCCCCCTCCAAAGACTTGATTAGAATAGACAGGCCAAAAATCCCTGTGATAATATGAAGATGTACCAGCAGGAATGGTTCCCTGAAAATCAGCAGGAACAGAGGAACCAGCAGGAATAGGTCTATCAGCAGGAAAAGGACTCCTATAAAAATTCATTCCTGCTGCTTGTGGAACATATGGTGGGATTTGTTTAACATTTTTCCACAATGATCTGTTCTGATGTTTCCCACCATTCAACCTTTTCTCATGATAATCACAATCTTTTATAAGATGATATTGACTACCACACACAAAACATGTCTTCTTCCTAACAGCCTTGTTTTTACTACAGCTTTTCTTAATATGGACACCATTATCACTAGTGGAACTAGAGACACAGTTGTTTTTAAAAGAATTCAATGAGCTGTTATCTGAAAAGACTGATTTGGGAGTAGATATACCATTTGTTGAACTTGAGGACCTGTGAAATTTGGGTGTGGTTGACTTTTCACTTGAGTCACATGAAACAAAGTCTTTAGACTCTGCTTCAGAGGATTTGTCACTTGTGTGACAAGAAACACAATCATTAGATTCAGGTAAGTCTTTGGACTTTTTACCATAAACCATTTGTGACTCATCTAAGTCAATATCAGAGAGAGAGTGCACAGGAGAAGGCATAAAAACTCCTCTTATAGGTGGAGAAACAGCATTCATTCCACCTTCTTTCACATATTTAACAGGTTTTTGATAGTCTACAGGTTCAGGGTTAAAAACACTGTACTCATTAGGGTCATATAATTGATTTGGCCCTATCAAGTTACCATACCCTAAACCCCTTTTTGTTTTCGTAGACATAGAACTATCAACTAACTTGTTTAGGTTTTTAGATGAATCTTTCCATTTATTAAACCTACCCAAGGCATTGTCTAGTTTAGTCTGCACATCCTGTTTTTCTAACACCATCTTAGCCTTTTGAGACTCAGAATGTTTAAGCTCATTAGTGGTGTTTTTCAAGTCCCTTTCTAAGACCTTTATCTTTTCCTCATATGCTAACTGATTCTTTTGAAACCAAACCTTTTGCTTTTCTAATGTTTTAACTGCTTTGTCATAAGCCTGTACCTTAATAAAATATTCATTATACTTGGATTTCATGTCATCATATTCAATATTAAGAGTTGAGTACAATTCTTGACATGCTGAGTTACATCTTTGTACCTGAGATGGGAATCCTAACAGAGCATATTCTTCCAAATTTTCTTTTTCTTCATAGGACTTATTGTGGAACAAGTTCCTGATCCTCTTTGCGCATAATTCAAAATTATCTCCTGATAGTGACATTGTGAAGAGATTCAAGAGAGACACACTTCAACACTGTTTCCTTCTTTATCAGAGATCCTTACCAGGCTCTGATACCACTTGTAGGATCGAGTACTTCGAGCTTGATTGAGCTTGGTATAAACAAGAACCTCTGCAATACAAGTGTTTATGCGGAAACTAAACAGCAAGTATTATAAAGAAGAAAACTCTAAGAGAACAATGATCCTCTATGGATCAAACTATTGAACTAAGAATCGTTTATTGAATATTGAAAGATGTTCAAGGCGTGTACTTAAACTCATAGACGGTTTAGCTTTTATACTAACAAGATCACCTAACCCTAACCCGTTCTACAAGTAAACGTGTAAAGAGATTAACAACAATCTCTTCTAAAAATAAATCATAACAAACATTCTAAATATGCGGATAACAACTAACACTATCCGCAGGAATAATACTATCGGCAGAAACAAGATAACACTGTCGGCAGCAATGAGCTTTCAGCAGGAACCAAGCTATCGGCAGGAACCAACTTTACACTATCGGCAGCAACAATGAACTCTTATTTCCCAGAGATCCTAACAAAAAATGTCTCAAATCAGTTACTAGCCGAGAAATGATAAGCCACCATGCTTATGGGGCTTAAATTCGTCATTAAATGCATTTTTTGTAACTTCAGCTTCCTCCAACCGATCGGTATTGAGGTCCATCCGATCGGTTGGAGCTCTCGGTAAATCCAAGTTTCCCCATCTGAATCAGATGCGGGCACCATCCGATCGGATGGGCCATTCTGCCATGCAAATATTATTTTGTCTTCTTCCTTTTCTTGTTACGTGCTTGATCCTTTGTTGTGCCACTAATTCCCTCCATAGAACTTGATCTTTTCTTGATATGTAAGCATAGAAATCTTGACTTTATCAAATCCTTGAATTCTTGTGTGGTTTCTTTCTCTTGATTCTTCAAATATGCATAATCTCTTCATTTCTTCATCTTTTTATCATCTTTTCCTGTACTTGGCAATATTTACTTGCATATACACTTTTTCATGATTTAGTAACAAATATACACAAATATAACCAAATATGATGCACAAATCTAACAATAATGTGACTAAAAACATGTTCATTTTAAGCGTTATCAAATCCCCCACACTTGAGTTTTGCTCGCCCTCGAGCAAGTCTAGCTTTCAGAAAACTGAACTCAATGGCTACTTCATTATGATTCTAAAAATCCAACAACTATCCCGAAGGAACAATTGTCATTTTAACTTTTAAATGTGAAAAATTCTTGAAACATAAACAAGTTAGTTCGAGCTTGATAACATCACTAAGCTCCTCTCAGAGGATTTTTAAATTCACTAAACACTCAAGGGTAATTTTAATGGTGTATCACTCAATTGCTCAGACATGAATCACGTTTCTTACCATAAGCTTGTACGAGTATCAAAACAACAAAATAAAACATCAAAGAGGTCTTTTATTCGGGTTTAAGGTTAAAGGGTTACGGCTACCTGGCTATTGTGCAAATATTTCATACAAGAATGTAATAGCTCGCTAACAATGAATTCTTGATTAGTCAAGTAATAGATGGTCACTAGATTGTACCTTTGGTTCGCTAACGACGTTATTTGCATAACGGATGGTCACCAAAACACGCACTAGCTCGCTAGCAACGTTCTTCGACTATTCAAAAACCTGGATGGTCACTAGAACATCCATGCACTACATATCTAGACAAAGTCATTACTAAATCCGGATGCTCAAAAGCTAACAACAAATCAAGTAATTGGTAAAGGTAAGGATAAGACATGGGAATTATTTGTGATTGGTTTCTATAAAAAAAACGAATAAACAAGAATCAAGTCCAAATTCCGTTCCCAACTCATTATACCTCAAATGATCACTCCACCAAACTTCTTCGATTATCATTTTTCCGCATCTCATACTAACTCTTCCCTTCCTTAATAGCTCATTGACTATTTTATTTTCATCATTCCATACTTTCATAGCTCATTGGCTATCCTATCTCTTTTTTTTTCTTTTTCTTTTTTTCTTTTTTTATAACATTCCCCCCACACTATGGATGAGCACAGGCTACAAAAAATAGAAATAAGAGTAGCGACCTCCTTCTTTATTGAAACAACATATACACATACAAAGCGTGATCAACATGCAATCATCAAAAAGATAACTAGTTTCGAACTTCAATTGAACTTGATTCGGGTAAGGCTAAGGTGTAAGGTGTAAAATCTTTTTGTACTTTTCTGGATTTAATCAAAAGAAAAGATAAGGCTCAGAAGGTGTAACTAAAGGTATCTAGCGTAAAAAATTAACGCTAACAAATGGGTTCCAAATACTACGGATAACTAACCAATGCGGTCAGCAAATATATATATATATATATATATATATATATATATATATATATATATATATATATATATATATATATATATATATATATAATATATATATATATATATATATATATATTAAACAGAAGGCCATTTGGTGTAAATCCTAATTTGCCTCTTATCATTTGAATATATTTTATTACTCGGAAGTAATTTTAACCGTAATGCATAACACGTACAAGTTCTAGAATCAACATGATCACCGGCACACTCATAACGAAATATAGAGCATAAGAAATGCTTTATACAAAAAGGCTTAAATCCTCACAATTTAAGGTGGCTTATAACATGTGCTAGAAATTGTTATCAATAACTCTCCTTCCTTGATTAAATTTCATAAATTTTCAAATAGCTTCATTCTTACCATTGAATCAATCTCTAAATAACTAAACATCAAGGGCGAACATAACTCTAGTCACTTGAATTCCAAAATTCTACTAAAAATAAAAATTAAAAATCATACCAAATTTTCCTATTTTCTTCCCTCCCCCACACTTAAGTTTTGCATTGTCCTCAATGTAAATAAAATGAACTTAAAAGTAAAGGAAATGGGAAAAATTTATATTAAATAAATAAATTGCTACCCGGAAAAGAAAATTCGCATAGGCTTATTTGATTTTTCGTAAGCATATGAGTTCTTTTAACTCCAAATATTGATCAACACTAAACTTCCGTTAACTTTTCCTCTGCAAACACTGCAAACACTATAGGCGAAACAAACAAAACAAAATACTAAAACAAACAAAAATAGTTCAAAACATAAATAATAAAATCCTCCAAAAGTTAAGTTACAGTAGTGGAAATAGAAATTATTCAACCAACATTGTTTTTAAAACATAACCATCGATCAACCATCCTTCGTTGATCATCAATCATCGGAATCCATGTGTTCATCTCCATAAACCCGCTCATCTTCACTCTCGTCATCATCCTCATAGTTCTCTTCATCATCAAAAACTGTAAACTTGGGCCTTTTCTTTCCAACACCTGACGAAGAACCTCCTACATCGTAGCTCGAACTTCCAACTGTAGGTACTCTACCATAAACTGGCACTGGCTCGGGAAATGGAGCATATCCGGGATACGGATAAGGATATTGGTCGGGATATGGGTCGTACTGAATTGGGTATGGTGGAACATTTGGTGGGTTGTAGGGAGGTACCTCAGAGTTAGCATCACTTGCCACATGTTGAATCATCGGCATGGAATAATCATAGTTGTAATTCTGCCTCATCATCATTGAATCTCTCCATAGTTCCCTACACTCTATCTCATTCAATTCACGGTTCCAATCTCCCCATCCCGAGTCAAAACTACCCGGAGCATGAACATTCCTAATAGGTGGTGGTGGTTGATGAGTGTCTAAATACTCATCATTTTTGTCTTATCTGAACTGCCAAAACATCCAAAAACACTCAGAAATGCATCAAAATACTGAAAATATCCCAGGGATTGTGTTTTATATGTTTTAAATGCAAAATGTTTAAAAACAATTGAAAAACGAACAAAGTTTACAAAATTGGCAGTTTCAGTCCCTCAACTTTCAAAACTTGACAAATTTAGTCCCTAGGCATTTGTTTTGTAAGAAAAGTCACCAAAGGTCCTTTTGAAATTAATATTTTTCATGTTTAGTCCTTTGGTGAAAAGTTTAAATAATTTACAAGTTTGGTCCCTGTGCTTTCAGAATTTGCAAAAATGGTCCCTGGGAAATATTATTTTTTGGAAATATCATGTATGGTCCCTGGATTATTGGAACAATGCAGGAATTACCCTTGGTTTATTTTTGGGAGATGTACAACTTCAGCCCTTCAATTTTCAGAAATTACTAGAATGGTCCTTGTGCTAAAATAAACCAACCTGACCCTTCTATTAATATAAACCCATCCCACTTAATGTCAGACAATTTAATGTCAGACTATCCTTGAATTTGCTTATTTGTTGGATTATCTATTTGCATTAAGTTGTTTTGTGCATCTAGTTGGGTATTAAGCTTGTCCTGAGCATTTGGTTAACTTTTGTGCTTATTAGCTTATTTTTGGCTTATTTGCCAAACTGCTTATTGCCCAAATCTGCTTATTGGGCTTAGTTAACTTCTGCTTTTATTTTTCCTATCTTTTAAATAATATTTTAGACTTATCCTGAATTTTTCAGATTTTTCCTAAGTCATTTAATATTTTTAATCTTTTTTATTAGTTTCTATTAGTAATAAAATCATAATAAATAAAATAATAATCAGAAAAATATAATTTTAATTTTCATAATTTTATTTTGTCATTTTTAATCCAGGAAAAATATAATATCATTTTTAGACCTTAAGAAAAACCAAAAATAGAAATATAGTGATAGCTTCTATTTAATAGAATTTATCTTTTTAAATTTTAATTAAGCAAGTTTCATTTTTATAATTTTCTTAGCTTCTATTTACTTAATAATATTTTTAGAAAAAGTTTTAGAATTTTCTTTGTTCATTTAGTATTTTTTTATAAATTTAAATAGTTTAATAAGTAATTAAATAATAAACAATTAATAATAATTAAAGAAAAAGTATAAAAAATATAATTTAAGTTTTTAAATAAGTTTTAAGTAATTTTACATTTTTATGTTTTAAATTTCATAAATTTCAGTTTTTGTCCCAGTTTAGCTTTCCCGTTACGCGTTTTAGTTTATTTTTATTCACGTTTAAATTTCTTGTGTATATCTGTTTTTAATTTGTTATTTAGAATTATTAAAAAAGCAAAATCAAAAATATCTAAATCACATCAGTCACTCTAATCCTAGCTTTTCACAGTTGCCCATTCACACCTCGTTGGGAAACGATTCGGGTAATTACTTACCTGTCTTCACACTACACACGAACGTGAGTTTTTGCAAGTATCATTTTTCACAAAGGGGTAATTTGTAATTATTCACGCGTATCCGCTGTCTGCATTTATTTATAGGTGTATTCAGCCCGGATCAGTGGTTGATACGGTTGTTGTTGATAGGGTTGTTGTGGTGCTTCATGAGATGCGCCCATCGTCGGTTCTGTCCAAGCTCCCAACTTCCTTGTTTTCCTATCCAATGCCTTACCGAAACTTTTATCATCCCACGTCTCACTCTCCGTCATCTCTGAACATTTCTCTAATTCCTCATTCACAAAATAACCCAAATTTCTTGCCAACATAGTCACATAGTGACCTCCACAAATCACACTATTATCTTTTATCCATGGTGCTCTTCTTGAAAGATACTCGGCTATTATCCAAGCCGCATTACCGTTTTTATCCCTCCAAGATATCGTCACACGTGAATGGTTACAATGAGACCTATAAACAAAGTAAATTACAATAATAATAAACTTTTGTTGACGTTGTTGAAGCGCAGAGTCTCTGTAGACTAGATACTGAGGCAGACTTTGAAGTTCTCTCTTCCGAAGATCTCGGCGCACTTGATCCTTGTAGCTCTGAACTTCAACTGTAATGGTCTAGTTAGGTTATTACTCCCTCCTAACTAGTGAGCCTTTTTCTTTTCTCTGCTCTCTCCTGAATCGACAACTCTCTTTAGTCTTTAAACATGCAGCGGAGATTGTAAATACTAAAGTGTAGCACCATGGTTGTCGTTCGGGAGCATCATAACGACATACCTCACAAAGTATTGCATCCAAGTTGGTAATAAGCCGTACTTCTCCCTCCTGATGGTTGTGAGTCATCGGAACCGTCACAATGTTGTGTACACGCCGTAGATTACCTTATACTTGATGCAATATTAAAGCCATAATAGCCCGTGTAAGCATAATTTCGTGTGAATATGTTGAAAAAATACTCTCAATACTTCTCTCAAACCAACCTTTAAATGAACCTCCTTTTAATTCACTGGCTACTAGTAAATGACCACATATGGAGACAACCCGATATGATCAATTTGAAAAAGAAGTTGTGGAGTCCTCTTGTTTGATACACGGTTAAGGTGGTTAAACCTTGTGACTTTGTGTATGAGATATATTGACTTAATATGATTAAGCACGCGGAATTTACTTAACCACACTTAGAAGGTTGTGTATGTTATGGAAATGGAAGAATTATATTTGTTACTTAACAATGAACAAAGAAAGTATTTCACTAAACGATTCAATATTATTCCAAATAATACGAGTGATCTTGAGTTTTTCACTAGCGTTACAAAACCTTGAATCTTATGTTACAACTTGTGATTTTTTGTTTGTTCTATGTCTTAACAGTTATTCAATTATTTTACGTACTACATAATCACTAGTCTAAGATCTCTTTTATAGTTGTAAAAGATCTTTACAAATTGCTAAAAAGTCTTGACCGACTTACTTGTTTAACTTATGCTTATTGGTGTCAGTACATAAGATACAACATGTATCTATGTATACAACTTGTTAACTAAGCACATGGAGTAAGATATTATCTACCGTATATGTTTGACCAAAATACAATAAATATCTTTTCGATCTTATCCACTTAATCAGCAGAGTGTTCTCTATCAGCAGGAACAATCTATCGCTATGAGCAGAATCATCAGCAGAGTTGTTAAGCCTAACAGCAGAGTCATTGCACTAAACAGCAGAGTCAATGTACTAAACAGCAGAGTCAACATCATCAGCAGAAACATACTTGGAGTATTTCCCGATTAAGAACTTCATGAATATTTAATTCCTAACAATCCTCCCCTAAACATGTGAATCATTTCAAACATGTTTTCTGAATTAAATGAGGACTTATCTTGAGAAGATCTTTCAAACACTTCATGAATCTGAACTGATCTGCTCTATTCTTCTTTGACTTTAGCAATATCAAAACATTGTACCAAAAGATGGTGCAATTTCCTTGGATGGAGAAATTGTAAGAGGCAATGATGCTGTGTATCTTGGATGCTTGTTTCAACAAGTGAAATCATCTAACCAGCATGTCTTTGAAGTGAAATTGAAACTTTTCTTCGTTTGATCTAGATAGAACTTTCTCCTTTGGAATGCTTCATCCCTTCGAGATATTTGATCTGTTCTAATCATTTTCAACCTCTACATCATCTTGTATGCTCTTGTCTTCTCCTTCCATATATTGGTTTATTCTTCCTTTTTCTGGGAAATTATTTCCTCCCCTGAAGAAAATAACTTTTGTTTCCTCCCCTTGTTTGGAAGATCTCACTATGTACTAAAGAACTTCTCTTCATATCACCTGATCTATCAGTTTGAACTTGTTTTCAGACAATATTGTACATGTAGCCATCAATTCCTTAAGAGTTTAAGTTGCTGTCCTCATCACTTCTAGGTGTGTTAACTCCTATGAGAGGTGAATCAGTGGACATTTTGATTCATAATCCATCAATGAATGGTTTTTCTGAATCCTTGAAAAATCCTTTTAAGAAATCATTTAACTTAGTAGTATGTTCATGATTTTTAGAATTGAAAAATCATACTACATTCAACCATTTTGAAAGAATCAAGTGTATAACAGACACCTAATCAAAATTTCGGTTTAAAAATAACCTCTGGTTGTGTGAGAACCAATGTATTTCAGTTATCACTAACTGCCTGTGAAAAGATAAATCTATTCAAAAGATTTTCTTGACAGGGTTTCCAGCTCATAGTAATTGTTACCTCCAACACAAGTGTTAGATTCACTTTCACTAGCTGTTATTTCTATCAGATGTCCTTAGACTAACTCATTATACTTGAAAGTATAAAATGATAGAAAGTGAGTTGTATCAGTTACTATCTGATCAACTAAGTCATCAATTCAATGTGAAATATCATAACTAGATTTCAAGAAAGAAGTTTTAAGGAGGTTTAATTCCTAAACTCAGTCCATCATAAACCTATTATGGTCAGCAATTTGATAAGAATTCTGCTGTTCCCATTTCACTTGAAATATCCTTTGTGTTCTCATATTCATACCTGAAATAGTTAGTCTAAAACCAAAAGAACAATGTACAAAGTACTTGTCTTGCATTAGTATAATCATAAAACCAACTGTATGAATAACACAATTCAAATTTTGATATATTAGCAGTACCTTATAAATCCAGCAGTACCAACAAAAATTTATGTACAAAAACACATCATATTGAAAATTTAAAGATTAAGCATTCCAATACTCGCTATTAAGTACTGAAACCTTGAAACATCAAAAGCTTTTGTTAACAGATCTGCAAAATTATGCTCTGAAGCAATTTTAAGAACTTGAATTAATCTTTTCTCATTGCAATCTCTTATAAAGTGATGCCTAATTTCAATGTGTTTTGTTTTAGAGTGTTGTACAGGATTTTTAATAATACAAATTGTACTACTATTATCAATATAAATAACAGTGTTTAAGAAATTGTACCCATAATCAAGGAGTTGGTTTTGAAGCCATAGAACTTGACTAGAGCAACTTGCAGCAGCTATATATTCAGCTTCAGTTGTTGAATTTGCCACACTTGTTTGCTTCTTACACTGCCATGAGACAAGTCTACACCCAAGGAATTGACATCCTCCAGTTGTTGACTTTCTGTCTAAGCTAGCACCAGCATAATCACTATCCGAATATGCTACCAAGTCAAAAGGAGATTCTCTAGAATACCATATACCCAACCTTGGTTGACCTTTGAGATATCTAAAAATTCTCTTGACTGCAATTAAATGAGAAACCTTTGGAGTAACTTGAAATCTTGCACATACACAAACAGGAAACATGATATCAGGTCTAGATGATGTAAGATACATCAAGGAGCCTATCATAGATCTGTAACTGTGTACATCTACATTTTCTCCATCTTCATCTTTCAGAAGGTGCTTCTCTGGGTCCATTGGTGTGCTTGCAATTTTTGAATCAGCAAATTGAAATTTTCTAAGTATCTCTGCAACATATTTGTCTTGACTAATAAATATGCCTTCAGATGATTGCTTAACTTGCAAACCCAAAAAGAATGTAAGTTCTCCCATAGAACTCATTTGAAACTTATCTTTCATAAGCTTCTCAAATTCTAAACATATTTCCTTCCTTGTAGATCCAAAGATAATGTCATCCACATACACCTGCACTAACAGAAGATCCTTCTTGTGCTGTTTGATGAAAAGTGTCTGATCAATCTTCCCTCTTTGAAATCCATTTTCTAATAAGTAGGAAGCAAGTGTTGCATACCAAGCTCTTGGTGCCTGATGAAGGCCATAGAGAGCTTTCACTACTCTGTACACTTTGTTTGGATGTAATGGATCAATGAAACCAGGAGGTTGTGAAACATACACCTCTCTTCCAATTTCACCACATAAAAATGCGCTTTTGACATCCATTTGATAGACTGTGAAGCCTAAAAATGAAGCATAAGCTAGAAACAGCCTAATTGCCTCAATCCTTGCTACTGGAGCATAAACTTCATCATAATCTATTCCTTCTTCTTGTGTGTACCCTTGTGCTACTAGTCTAGCCTTATTTTTTATCACAATTCCTCTTTCATCCCTTTTGTTCTTAAAAACCCATCTAGTGCCAATTACCTTTTCATTCCTAGGTAAATCTGCTAGCACCCAAACCTTTTGAATCTTGAACTGAAGAAGCTCTTCTTGCATAGCCTCTACCCAGCTTGAATCATCTAGGGCTGTAAGAATATTCTTTGGTTCCTTTTGAGAGAGAAAACATACAAATAAACATGAGTTTGAAAGTTCATGTTGTTTTGAAGCATAAAGGGCATCAAGAATCCCTTGTTGGTCTGAAGAGACCAATTGTCTTCTTGTCTTCACACCAGATTGTACATCTCCAATCACATTATCTAGGGAATGAACTTTGTGAATTCTTGTGTGTGGAGTTGTTGGAACTTGATAGTTAAGTAGAAGATTACTAAAATCCACTTCATCTTCAGAGAATTCTGCTTCTTTTGTGTGTGATGGCCCTATATCAGAAGTATTTGGCCCAACAGCAGAGTGTTCTGGCTTATCAGCAGAATGTTCTTGCTCATCAGCAGAGTGTTCTTGCTTATCAGCAGAGTGTTCAGCAGGAACAAATGTACTATCAGCAGAGACATTGTGTTGATCCATAGTTCCATCATCTTTTCTTTGAGCCTCAACATCTTCTTTTGCTTTACCAGAAGAAGATTCATCAATGTTTGAAGCTAAATCCACACTGGTACTTGACCACAATGGCATAATGACATCAGATTGATCTTTATCTAATTCCACCTCATTTGTTGCTTGTGAACCTGAAAAATTATTAGTTTCTGCAACAACAGGTAAATAATTCATAGAGTTTGTTAGATAATCAAGATCAAATATCCATCTGGGTCCTTGACCTACTACATTGGATTTGTATTCCTGAAACTCCACATGTAGTTCTTCTTGAACTTTTTCAGTTCTTAAGTTGTAAACTCTAAAAGCTTTGCTAACAAGAGAATATCCAACTAAGAAACCTTCATCTGCTTTACCATCGAATTTTCCTAAATGGTCTAAGGTATTGAGAATTGTCACATGACATCCAAAAGGTCTAAGAAATCCTATTGCAGGAGTTCTACCATTAAAGAGTTCATATGATGTCTTATTGTGAGGCTGCACAACTAAAACTCTATTTTGAACATAGCAAGCAGTGTTAATTGCCTCTGCCCAAAAGATTATAGGTAGCTTGGAATCAGCTAACATTGTTCTAGCAGCTTCAATTAGTGTTCTATTCTTTCTTTCAACCACTCCATTCTGTTGTGGTGTTCTAGCAACACTATATTCTCTCCTAATACCTTTTTCTTTGCAGAAATCATCCATAACTCTATTTCTAAACTCTGTCCCATTATCACTCCTAATGACTTTTACTTTCTTGCTTACTTGGTTTTCTATCAGTGTAATGAATTCCTTAAGAATGCTTGATGTCTCATCCTTAGTGGCTAAAAAGAAAACCCATGTAAATCTACTATAGTCATCAGTTATAACATGACAATATTTTTTATGTTGTATACTCCTTACTGAAACTGGTCCAAATAAGTCCATATGCAGCATAAACAATGACTGATTGATAGAGTTAAAAATTTTGGGCTTACAAGTAGCTTTGTGTTGTTTGCCTTTTAGACAAGCAATGCATGTTTGATCATTTTCAAATCTTTTGTGAGGTAAACCTCTTACCAAACCATTCTTAACAATTTTATTTATGGTTTTGAAGTTAATATGACCAAGCCTTCTATGCCATAACATTGATTCATCCAATGTGGCCTTTGATACAAGACAAGTTAAATCTTCTTTAGGAATGATGTTTTTCATATCAACACTATACATATTGGCCTTTCTAGGAATTCTAAGAAGTACTTGATTTTCATCAGGCATCTTAAAATCCTTAGATAGAACAAGACATTCAGTGTCAGTGAAAAGGACATTATTCTTTTTGTCACACATTTGTGAAACACTAAAAAGATTATACTTTAACTCTTGTACATAGTACACATTTTCAAAATCTAAATTTCCGATTTTAATAGTACCTTTACCAGAAATTTTGCCACGAAAACCACCTCCAAAGGTAACATATCCTCCATTGAATTCTTGAAAATCTGAAAGATAAGACATGTTGCCTGTCATGTGATTGGAACATCCACTATCTGAGTATCCTTGATCTTGATGATCAATAGAATGTCCCTGCACACAAAAAAGAAAGTTAGTTTTCTTTGGGGATCCAAGCCATTACTGACTTGAATCTGCCTCTTGCATCAATATAATTTAATCTTTTAAGGACTGTTGATGCAACATTGGATTTTTGAATCCAACATGCTGAGGCCTTAACAGCATTTGCCCTATTACCCTTAGCAGCAGAGTGAATAACATGTTCAGCAGAGTCTGCTAACCTTGAAGTCACACCCTTTGGTTTCCAAATTTGTTTGTGAACCACTGCTTTTGTTTGAATGGGCCTTAGAACAGTTTTAGATGCATGTATGAAAGTTGTTTTTGCATCCTTAGCTGTTGATTTTGGGTTAATAGTCATAAATGGTCGAGCAGCAGAGTAAAATTTGCTATCAGCAGGATCATTTGATCTATCAGCAGAATCAGATTTTGAGATAGACTTGCTTTTGACTACTCTGGGGTTTGATTTCTTAGAACTAGAGTGAAAGTGAGATTTAGGTGTTTGCTTTTTGTGATTCACTCTATGGTTTTCATACCCAGATACCCTTTGGTTGCAGAAAGCTGCAAGATGGTCAAAACTACCACATGTATAACAAGCTTTATTGTAAAATGCAAAGTCATCACCTAATTGGTTAGACTTGAGGTTGTTCCAATTCCTTTGGTTACCTCTGGGCTTGTTTGTAGTTCTATATTGTTCACAATATCTAACTGGTTTCCTAACAGTCTTAACATTTGACTTAGGCCTGTTAGTGTTGTGATTGACTATCTTAGGAATACTTGTTCCTACTTTCTTAACCAATACAGGTTTAGACATAACCTGTTCTTCTTCACTATCACTATCAGTTGTGCAATCTTCAACAACTATAGCATCTCCTTTCTTAACAAAGGACACCTTGTCCTGATAAGATAAAGTTTTATCTAAACTTTTACTTACCTTTTCTATCTTTGGAGATTTAGTGACCTTAGAACCATATTCCATGATTGGTTCTTGAAACTCAGGTAACCCTGTGTGTGCTAAATCAATACCTGGAGGTGAATGAACACCTCTGTATGGTGGAGGTACAGACTTAAATCCAACACCAGAATTAACCTTATCAATAACTTGGGCTTCCCAAAGCTTATTGAATCCTTCTGAGGAATGTGCTAAAACATCCACAGAAACCTTTACATTTTCTCTTTCATTCTTGTGTTTAGCTAATGATTCATTCAACTCAACAATACACTCATTTCTGATCTTAATGTCATTTTTTAGTATATTGATGTCATCAGCAAAATGAATTTCATTATTTTTAAAATGTAAGACTTGTTTTTCTAAAACAGCTAGACCTCTTTTATGATTAGCCAAATTAAAAAGAGAGTTAAGTAGCTCTTCTCTATGAGCTTCAAATCTCTTATTAAGGTCTTCATAAGCTTTAAGATTAGGACATGATTCAGTACAAGATGTAATATTGTTTACCTCTGAATCAGAATGGGCCATTAGAGCAAATTCATTGGCCAAAAGAGCAGCATTCGGTGCTGCATCCTCTTCAATAGCCATAGAGCTCCAATCATAACCAATACCATCAATAGCCAACATAGCCTTTGGCTCTTCAATAGTAACTTCCTTTTTCCTATCTTGCTTATACCATGTGTTTCTATTCTCCTGCTTTCTTGGGCTTCTACACTCCTTAGCAAAGTGTCCTAACCTATGACAGTTGAAACACTCCACTTTCTTCTTATCAAACCCTGCAGTATCATTACCATTTATGGTAATTTGCTTCCCAGTTCTTTGCCAATGCTTCTTGGCTCTCATGCTGAGCAAAGCGACCTGCCATTTGATGTCCATCTCTTCCAAATCATCACTATCAACCTGCTCTAGGTCTTCATGATTTAGAGGAGAACCACTAGACTGACTAGATATAAATACATAGAATGCTGGATCACCAAGTCCTGCAACAGTCTTGTGTGTACTAGTAGAAGGATCACCATTTGTAGCATTAGAAACACCTTCAACTTCTTCTACCTCTTCAGCCTTACCAATACTAGGAGATGACAAAAGTGCCACGTTCCCAGAACTAGTACCATAAGTTCCAGACTTTCTAAGACTTTGTTCAACAATTTTGAAGTTGTTGTACAAATCATTGAGCTTCATTGTTTCAATGTCTGGTTTGTTCATCCAGACAATAACATGAGTGTGGAACTCATCAGGTAGACTTCTTAAAAACTTCATGTTGAGATCTTCCTTCTCTGTCTCAACACCCAACACAGCTAACTGACTGACAAGCTTGTGTAATCTTGAGAATAGCTTATCAAGAGATTCATTACTAAAAGCAGTAAAGTTTTCAAATTGTTGCTTTAGTAGTGTCTTCTGTGTCTTTTTGGTAGTTTCATTACCACCAAAATATGCACAAATCTCTTCAAAAAGAGTTTTTTGCATCAAGATACTTGTTAAATGATAGCATCTGCTCACCAGGAATGGTCATGAGCAGCAAATTTCTTGCTTTCTGATCATTTCTCTTCAGTATCTTCTCTTCATTTGACACTGGTCCAGTATTTCTTTTCCTACTTGTTTTACCTTCTAGGACAACCTCTGAGTAGCTTGGTGAAAAAGAATCACCATATATAATTATATCCCAAAGAGTATAATCTTGAACCATGAAATATTGCTCAATTCTCATCCTCCATAACTCAAACTCATTGGGTTTGATCATGGGC